>JAJLXE010000009.1:588406-792697 GCA_030571095.1 Hansenula sp. yHMH451
AAAAAACTGTTCGCGAATTCCATAAAAAAAGGCGAGAAATTTAATAAGAAATTGAGAAGAAACGAAGTTTAAAAGTTTGAATACTTTAAAATTAGCAGTTTCCAACTTGAAAGTTTTCCTGAAAATTGATATTGAGCAGTTTCTCATCATCAAGTTGATAGTATAGACCCGGATTGTGTTCAGGGATCAGGAAGCAAGAGTCAAATCAAATAGAAGAATAGAGGCTTGTAATACTCCTTTTGAAATTCAAACGATCGCGTTCTTCAACACTTTCCCAAGCTATATATACAAATCATCTATAAATAGCAAGTGAAGACATACAACACATTAGAAGATGCAACTACTGAAGACTTCGTTGTTGCTAAGTGCGCTTTCTGCCTTGGTCAGGGCTGAAGATGAATCGGATTCAATTGTTGGTACTTGGGCTTCGAAATCAAATACCGTGTTTACAGGACCAGGTTTTTATGATCCAGTTGATGAATTACTAGTTGAACCGGCATTACCTGGGATTTCATATTCTTTCACTGAAGATGGACATTATGAAGAAGCTTTATATCGTATCACTTCAAATAATAAAAATCATTCATGTCCTGCAGCTGTTTTGATTTATCAACATGGTACTTATGAACAATTGGATAATAGTACATTGATTTTAACTCCAATTGACGTTGATGGCCGTCAATTATTAAGTGAACCATGTGAAGATGATGGTGTTTCTACTTATTCTCGTTATTCACAAGTGACTACATTTTTGAAACATGCTGTTTCCATTGATGCCTATCATGGTCGTTGGAAATTGGAATTATACGAATGGGATGGTACTCCAGTGCAACCATTATATTTGGCTTATAGACCTCCTTTGATGTTACCAACTGAAACCTTGAATCCAACAGATGAAAACAAGGCTACAGGTTCATCCACCCCATCTTCAAATAGTTTGAGGAAAAAAGTTAGAAGATCTTTAGAGAACAAGGGAAGAACCAATGCTGTTCGTAAATCTTCATTTGATCATGATTTCTGGTGGTGGTCTTCCATTGGATTGGTCTCCATTGGTTCTTTGAGTTACTTCTTCTTATAATCAACCCAATTTTTTCTATTCTATATACCATTTTGTTTAGTTAAAAATCATTTTATAATATAATTTTGTAAAGTTCCCGCGAATCCGTTCAAAAGACCCTAATTTAAAATAATTTTGGTCAAACGACCCATAACTTAACCCATTTTCTTGTTTTTAACTTGGCTTTATCCTAAACTAATACCTATATACAAGTGGTCTCATAATGCAAGGTGTCAAGACTAAAAGTGGGCTCCCACAGCCATATAACATGAAACCAAAATCAAATGGCGTTCTAACAACACCAATGAAGAAATTACTTGCTTATTTGTTTGTTTTATTTATATTTGGTTTTATAATTTTTGAAATAACTCCAAAAGCTCAAAAATTTGATACAGAATATGAAGTTGATCAAGGAAATCAAAATGGTCAAGCTGGTGTCATTGATAAATCTGATCCGGATGCTTTAAAAGAGATACAAGGGAAGAAGAATTTGATATCTGATAAAGAATTAAAAGAAAAATTGAATAAAATTGATGATATTGATTTGGTACAAGCTCAAGCTGATTCGAATCATAATATAGACATTTAATAAATGTATCTAAGCTATTTAAATCTTTACACCTTGTTTATTTGCATCTTGACGTTCTTGCCAAACAGTCTTACCACTACAACTGCAAACTTGTTTATCATTTTCCCAAACACCAGCAGATCTAGCAATAACACCGGCTAATGAATTTGAATTAACTAATTCACGAGATGTACTAACAATCATTGATCTACCAATTAAATCTGTGATTTTTAAATTGGCACTTGCGAAATTTTGACCAGAGTATAAATGATTCAAATCACTTGGTTCCTCAACTTTTATAGGAGGGAATTCATAAAATAAATCACCTGTTGATTCAGCACCTTTGGAAATATCACCAGATTTTCTAAAACTTGGATAATAAATACCTTTTGGTAATCCATTTAATGTGATATCAACTAATAATTTTTCATCATTTGTAGAAACAATTCTAGCTAATCCTTTAACAGGAGCCAATCTATCTTCTTGACTAAACGATTCCAAGATTGAAACAGCTGCTGAATTAGGTTTCCCAGTGCCTCTTATTATAGCATCTCTACCAGTATCTTGAATAGCTTTGATAATAGTAGATGGAGCAGTAATACCTTCAACGCTAACTCTTTGATTTTGCAAATCGATATCAAATTGAGTCAATCCAGAGACATTTTGTAACGCCTTCTTCACTGAATCAACACAACTTTGACAAGTTAATTCAACATTATAAACTGTCTGTTGGATATCTGTTAGTGATTCAACTTCTATTGTCATTACTAATCTGAATATATAAATCTGAACTAATTGATCTGGGAATTGATTATTTCCCCCATTTCAATTCGAAAGATACTTACTTCAAACGACATTCTTAATATTTATATTCAATTAAATCTCCTTGTTACTTTCCCAACACAATTGAATCACCAACAAGGTAATTTTAATCAAATTATAAATTAAACAAAATGCTCATAATTGTTATCCGAAAATCAAACCACATTAGCGAGGTCACGTGAGTACGCACATTACTAATTTATCATTACTCTGATATATTCTATTATACTATATTATATCAGTCAGTATCACTATTGAACCTCAATTTTGACTTGGTCCTATACTGTCTATATTTCATAAGAAGCATATTTAGATATCACTTAGTTTCATCTCATTTCCTTAAGAACTAACAATATATATACGTCTCGATCATTCTTTAATGCCCCGAAATCCGAGATCCTTATGTACACCATCACTACTCAATCTTTGTTAATTAGTATATAATTGACCTTTATTTCGATTTCCTCGATTATTTATTGATTCTTCAATTTCATTGGATTATTCCAAAAGATCCAGAATCTTCCATTATGCATCAAAACTAATTGTGGGGGTTCGAGGTTCGAGTTTACCGAGATATAATCCCCATATAAAATTGGAGATATTCAGCATTTTATTGATATGTCGATATACTATACTTGATACAACTAGTCAAGATGTCCCATACAGCTAATATCACCACTGATTATGTTCGAGTCGCTGAAACTATCAATAAGGCATTCACACCTGGTGAAATAGATCAATACATGTATCCCAATGCCTCATTAGATGACAAATTGAAATTATATACAAAAAGAATCAAACAATTTGTCGATGCTAATGCAATTGTTGTGGAGATTAATGAATTTAACTCAGTGGCTATTTGGGAACCTCCAGAAAATTTCCAATATCCAGAATTAAAAATATCACCATCGAATCCAAGAGTGGAAGAATATAAGAATAAAGTTTCTAATTTAATAAATTCAAATGGGTTTAAAGATATTCCACAATGGATATTAAGTTTCATTGCTAAAGATCCAAGTGTTAATAATAAAGGATCTATAACTCCATTAATTAAACCTTTCTTAACAAGAGCTGAAAATGAAGGATATCCAGTAACTTTAATCGCAGTTTCTAATCATGCAATGAATATTTATAAACATTTTGGATTTGAAATGATTGCTAAAGATACACTTGGTGATGATATACCAATTTATTTAATGGCTTATAATTACAAATAGAACGTTTTAATACATACATAAATCAATTTATAGTACAATACAACTTATATAAATTTAAGCGATTGGATATATTCCCATACTTTTTTCCATAAATTCAAAACACCAACCCATATTCATTATTATTCATCTTAATCATTATTCTTTACATCTTTTATCCCAACCTTTGATATCTTCACCACAACATCCACAAGGTCTATTTATAAATCCACAATTTTCCACATTTCTTAACCAAGGATGATTTGACCATCCACCGGCATCGACTCTAAATTTTGGATCAATTTTCAACATTGGAGCTAAAAATTCATCAATTTCCATTGCAATTTCAGAAGACATTTTATATTTTTCAATCAAGACATTTTTTAAATCCCAATATTTTAAATTTTTAATCTTCTTTAAAGTTTTAAAATCTGATTGGAAATAATCTTTAACATATTTACAATCATACATAAATTGTAAAGAAACATCTTGATCATCAATCAATTCTAAAATTTGAGCCAAATGATCATCATCTTTTGTATAATTTTTACCATTTTTAGGATCGAATAAATAATCGCCAGTGATTAATTCAAATATTAAACAAGCCGTTGACCAAATGTCTGTTGAACACCCCCATTTATGACCCA
Organism: Hansenula sp. yHMH451; assembly: GCA_030571095.1. Classification (NCBI taxonomy): domain Eukaryota; kingdom Fungi; phylum Ascomycota; class Saccharomycetes; order Phaffomycetales; family Wickerhamomycetaceae; genus Hansenula; species Hansenula sp. yHMH451. The sequence continues at coordinate 592,694 of JAJLXE010000009.1, forward strand.
AAAGGATCTCTGGGGCACGATATTGACGAGTTTGAATATCATTAGTGAAATGTAAATTGTTAAAACAAGCATTACCTAAATCTGCCAGTTTAACATTTATAATTGAAGATAAATCTTTATTATTTATTGAATCAAATGAATCTTCCATTGAAATAGATGAAAATCTTGAATTTAATTCATTTTCATATGTATAGTTTGTTGAGGATTCAATTTCTTCTTCATCATCAGAATTAGTTTCCGAGGCATTAACAACATAAGAAGTTAAATTTGATGAAGTTGCCGGTGAAGTTGATTGATTTTGATGATTTGAAAAAACTGGAGATTTTGAAGAATCATTAATTTCATCTTCATCATAACATTTGATTGAACCTGCAGATGATTGACCAAGATGATTTTTATTTTTTTTCAATGATTGATTGAAATAATCTTGGAAATCAAAAGATGAACAAGATGTGGTTAAAGGTGAAGGTAAAGGTTTTGAACATTTAATTGGAGATTGGAAATTGAAAGAATTTGAATTATTATTAGATTTATCGAATTTCATCAATTTAACAAATTCTTCAACATTTTTAATCTCCAGCAAGATATTTTCAGGTTTGATATCAGTATGAATCAATCCACATTCTCGATGTAAATAATCCAAGGATAATAATAATTGCTTTGCAATTTGCTTTGTTATGGAAATTGGTAATCCACCATAAGTTTCCTCTAAATTTGATAATTTAATGGAAACTTCACCTGAATTTGAATCATTGGTGAATTTATTAATTAATCCCAACATATTTTCACCTAAAACTTCAAAAACCATACAAACATGTTTCCCATTAGGACCATTATGATAAAACCAATCAAATAATTTAATCAAATGTTCATAACCTGGATGATTTGGATTCTTTTTATTAATGATATCTAAGATCTTGATTTCATCAAGAGCAGCTTGAGTATAATGAGATTGTGAACGAACAATTTTAATTGCCACATGATTATCATTTTTTTTATTATAAGCTAACCAAACAGTACTAAAATGACCCCAACCTAATTTTCTCAAGACTTTATAGTTTTGATTCAAGATTTCATTAATTTCCATTGGATGATAACCTCCATAACAATAATCATTTTCATCTTCTTCATTTTTTAAATCAAAATCTTCTTGATCGATATCTTCATGAATTGTTGTATTTGTAAAAGAATGAGAATTCTTGGTATGGATAGGCTTGAAAGAATCTGCTCTGTGAAGCGAAGGATGGTGTTCAGTGTTTATGAATAGATTTGGATGTGTTAGATTCTTGGGGATTTGATCATGAGATTGAGATTGGTTGTAAAGAATGGGGAATTGATTTGTTTTCAACATGTTGTAGCAATTAGATTTGATTCAAGGGTTCCCAGCAATATCCCACGTTCGAGACTATTGATGGTCATGTAGTTGCTGATGGGTGTGGTAGTATTAGTGTAGCAGTGTAGTAGTGTAGTAGGTGTAATGGGCGGATAGTATATTAGTTGGATATCTTTGATAGTTGAAGAGTTCAATAACTTTTAGTAGTTAGTAATATTTCAATTGTTTCTATTTCAGCGGTCTTGGGTTGATTTTATTTTAATTTTAAACCACTGTGGAAGCAGTCAAAAGAAAAGAGAATTTTTGATGCTGATAAGTGAGAAATTGCCACTAAACAACTACAAAGTGGGTTATAAACCTGCCAACTACTAACAAGCATCTATTAACTATTCTACTACCTAACTAGTCCCATTATTTCTATTCTTTTCTATTCCTTTCTATGGGTATTATTCTATTTAATTGTACTGATTGTGTTGATTGTGTCGCTGTTGGTTGAAATGTGGCTGCAAAGGAGAACGTGATTGGCGGAAAAGGGAAGTCTCGGGCGAGAGCCGCAATTCGCGGGAGGAGAGCGAGAGAACAGATTACGTAATATGATGTCATATCATGAGCTGCAAAGAAGGGTAATATACATATCACATGATGTGTCATGTGATGTCTGTTGTTATCACGTGACACTGCCTCTCCAAATCATTCTTCTACACGAAAATTAACGTCTTTAATCTTTATTGACAATTGATCTGATCTTGAAGATGAAGAACTCGAAAAATGTCCAGCCATCTATAAGCAGGTTCTTCACAGCCAAGAAGCAGGAGGTCGAAAAGAAAGTGGAAGTGGTCGATGCTGATGCTGGTGATGATCTGGTTGAGATTGATAATCCTGAAAGAAGGAAGCAATTCCAATATGACAAGAACACAGCGGTTAATGTTGAACCAACTCATGATCAAATAATAAGGAGAGAAAACTACAAGGACAAGCTGAACCAAATCTTTAGTTCAAATGATCAAGTTATTAGTGATGATGATCAGCAGGAGGAAGAGGAGGAACCCCCATTGAAAAAGGCCAAAACTAAATCAAAACTAACTCCTCTAGATCAACAAGTCAAAGATCTTAAACTTCAACATTTAGATAAAATATTGGCTATCCAGGTTGGTTATAAATATAAATTCTATTGCCAGGATGCAGTAATTGTTCACAAGATCCTAAACATAATGCTGGTCCCGGGGAAATTAAATCTAATTGATGAAACCCCCTCTGATAAACTATACAACAAATTGGCTTATTGTTCAATACCTGAACCAAGATTACATATCCATTTACAAAGATTATTAGATCGTGGATTGAAAATTGGTGTTGTTGACCAAATCGAAACAAGCGCAATAAAACTAATGGAGAGTAAAAATGGAGATTTGTTCAAAAGACAACTATCAAATGTCTTTACAAAGGCAACGTATATTGAATATAATGAAGTTGATAATAATGATAACTCCAAGAAAAAAATCGATTCTATAATTTCTTTAGTGGAAAACGAATTACCAAATAATGACAATAAAGTGGAAATAACTTTGGTCTCGGTTCAACCTTTAACTGGTGAAATCATTTATGATGTTTTCGAAGATGATTTCCTTAGAAATGAATTAGAAACAAGATTATTACACTTGGAACCTATTGAATTTTTATACTTCGATAATCAATTAACAAATCTTACGGATAACTGTTTGAGAAAATTCATCATTGATAATCCAACAAATATAAGAATTAATAAAATCCCCATTATAAAAAAATCATTTTATGAAGATTATTTAAATGAATATATATTGGAAATTAACAATAATTCATCATCAAATTTAATTGAATTTCTCTTTGGGAATCCTTTGAATTTCCAAATCTGTTGCTCTTTATTAATTGATTATTTAAAAGAATTTCAATTGGATTCTTCATTTAAAATTTATTCAAATTATAAGAATTTTATTCAATTAAATCATATGAATTTAAATTCAAATTCCTTAATCAATTTAGAAATTTTCCAAAATTCAACAAATAATGAACAGTTTGGTTCACTTATTTGGTTATTAGATCATACAAGAACTAAGTTTGGTTTCAGATTATTAAGAAATTGGATTTCTTCACCTCTCATAAATAGGGAGAATATTGAAAAAAGATTTGATGCTGTGGAAAATATTCAATCAAATTTTAATCATTTCTTAGAAAATTTTGCCTCTTTATTGAAAAATTGTCCAGATTTAGAAAAAATTCTAAACAGATTACATTATGGTAAAATTAAAAGGAAAGAATTGTATATTTTTTTATTCAAACTTGATGAAATCATTAAGTTAATTGTTAAATTTGGGAAATTTGAAATTTTGAATAATTTAAAATCAATTGAATTGAAAAATTTATTTAGAAAATTAATTGAAATTTCACAATCAATAGACATATCAAATTATTTATCAATGATAAATTCTTCAATGGCTATTGATGAATCAAAACAGGATGATCATATTTTAAAGTATTTTAATTTGAATACTTTAAAAGTTAATCAAGATGAAATAATAACTCAAGATATTGAAATTTCTAATATAAATGATCAATTTAATCAAGAATTAATAAAGATAAGAGATTTTTTCAAAAGACCTTCAATGAATTATGTTACTTCAAGTAAAGAGCCTTATTTAATAGAAGTTCGTGCAGGATTATCTAAAATCATTCCAAAAGATTGGATTAAAATCAATGGATCAAAATTAGTTTCAAGATATAGAACTCCAACAATTTTAAAATTAATGAAATTATTACAATATCATATGGAATTATATTTAAAAGCTTGTCATTCAGTTTTCCAAAAATTCGTCTCCAAATTAGATGAACATTATATTGAACTAAATCAATTCATTAAAAAGCTTGCCCAATATGATTGCCTTTTATCACTATCAACAACTTCATCTCAATTAAATTATAAAAGACCAAATTTCGTTGATAAACAAATCATTAAAATAGATCAAGGTAGAAATCCAATAATTGAACAATTAAATAATTATGTTCCCAATGATATTGATATGAATCAAGATGATTCAAGTTGTTTTATAATTACAGGCCCAAATATGGGTGGGAAATCTTCTTATGTCAAAAAAGTTGCACTAATTATAATAATGGCACAAATTGGTTGTTTTATCCCTTGTTCAAATGCAACACTAGGTGTTTTCAATTCAATATTAACAAGAATGGGCTCAAAAGATGATTTGATTAAAGGTGAATCTACTTTTTTCACAGAAATGTCACAAATCCTGAACGTTTTACAAAATTCCAAAATGGGGAATTCACTAATAATATTAGATGAAGTTGGAAGAGGTACAGGGACAATCGATGGAATAAGTATTGCTTATTCAATTTTAAATTATCTGATGATGATGAATTCAAATTCATTGATCCTGTTTATAACTCATTTCCCATCAATTTGTAAACTTTCCAAAAAATTTAAAAAAATAAAAAATTTCCATATGGGTTATATTGAGGAAAAATTAGATATTTCCAATCAAAATTGGCCTAAAGTTACATTTTTATATAATTTAGTCTCTGGAATTTCTGAAAATTCTTATGGATTAAATGTTGCTAAATTAGCTGGTATAGATGATGAAATTATTAATAAAGCTTTTATAATTTCACAATCAAGAAAATTCCAAATTGAAAATAATCAAATTAATGTTAATAAATCAAAATTAATCAAATTGTTCCCTGAGATTTTGAAAATGAATGAAATGGATAAATTGGAAGAATTTTGTGATGTTATAGATGATTTAGATTAAATTAATTCTTGACCTACGTCTGCGGTTGTGACAGTTAACGTAATTGATTAGTCGGTGAACGCCAATATATTGTGAAATTTTGACGTCGTTGTATATACACAACTCAATATATTGTTCATAATTAATATTATATGCCCAGTTCCGTATATCTGGCTATCACATGATCTACATTAAATTAAAGGAAATCCACATTTATTTAACAAACCTTGTTAATTAACTTCCCTTTTACAATTAATACAACATAAAATTTTTCTAACAAGAATAATATAAAAATATTTTATCCTAAAAATTAAATTTAAATCTAATTCAATTAAAAACATTTATGATGAACAATAGCTGGACCAGATTCATCATATTCTTGTTTTGAGATCCACATTTGTTGGAAAGTTGATAATGAAGCTAAAATAGAACCACCAATCCAAACAGAATATTTACGTTCTGGTGGAGCAATGATTTTAACCTTCATTGAAGATGGAGCTAAAGCTGTAATTTCCTTTTGCATACGTTCAGCAATACCTGGGAACATGGTAGTACCACCAGATAAAACAATGTTACCATATAATTCTCTTCTAACATCAACATCAGTCTTGATGATTGAGTTATAAGTAGTTTGATCAATACCAGCAGCTTCAAGACCTAATAAAGATGGATGGAAAAGGGCTTCTGGAGCTCTAAATCTTTCATTACCAATGGTAATAACTTGACCATCTGGTAATTCATATGATTTTTCAATAGCTGAAGATTGAGCAGAAGTTTGTAATTCTTGATCAAAATCTAAGGCAACATAAGCCAATTTTTCTTTAATATCACGAACAATTTCTCTTTCAGCAGTTGTTGTGAATGAATAACCACGTTCTGATAAAATTTTCATCAAATAATCAGTTAAATCTCTACCAGCTAAATCAATTCTTAAAATAGCATGAGGTAAGGCGAAACCAGCATAAATTGGAACAACATGGGTAACACCATCACCTGAATCTAAAACAATACCAGTTGTTCTACCTGAAGAATATAGAGATAAAACAGCTTGAATGTTGACATAAAATGCTGGAACATTAAAAGTTTCAAATAAAATTTGAGTCATTTTTTCTCTGTTTGTTTTTGGATTCATTGGAGCTTCAGTTAATAAAACTGGATGTTCTTCTGGAGCAACACGTAACTCATTATAAAAAGTATGATGCCAGATTTTTTCCATATCATCCCAATTGGTGACAATACCATGTTCAATTGGATAACGTAAAGTTAAAATACCTCTCTTAGATTGAGCTTCATCACCAACATAAGAATCTTTTTGACCCATACCAACCATGATACCTTGATGTCTTGGTCTACCAACAATTGATGGGAAAACAGCACGTGGAGCGTCATCACCGGCGAAACCGGCTTTACACATACCAGAACCGTTATCAATAACTAACTATATAATTGATATGTTAGTATTCTAAAATTCATTAAATGTTTTGTTTATTATGAATTGTAATCTGATTTTTCCCATCCGTAAGGAATGTGAATTATCATTCCCGATGTAAAAAAAAATTGAAAACAAGACTTGGAAAACTATTATTTCCATCATAGTGGGATTAACTTACAGCAGCAATTTCTTCTATTGATAAAAACAGTTAGTAAAATGTTCATGATTTATTTTAGACACCATTTCCATTACTCCCACCTTGTAGCAATCAAAGATCGATACATCCGAACTCAAGAAATTTTGAATAATGCCAATCATTTCCAAAGATCTTATTTTGATCAATCTTTATCGTATGAAGTTCCGTTGTACAAGCCCATGTCTATCTTATTTTCCAATGTGAAACTATAAGAAAAACTTGGAACGAGTTCGGAAGTCGCCAAATTTGGGAAAATACCCAAAAAAAACAACCCAGCCAATAGGAATTCAATCCCACAAACGAATGGAAACATCATGATAAGAAAGTGTACTATCAATCGAGAGTAGTTTAATGAATCCAATGGATTGAAGATGATATCAGATCGAAAATTGATGAATTTTTCTCATAAATTTCATTCTGTTCCGTGGGTATTGTATAAATCTTGATCTTATCTTCAAAGCGCGTAAGCTCCCCAACCGGGAAGGATATCAAAGGAAACAACGATTCAGAGTGATGATTCAAGACTCTATGGATATCTGATGGTTCAATTGAACTATGATCTCTTCAATTGTGATGGGATCGGATGGTATTTGATGGGTTTTGATGGTTGGTGAGATGTTAGATCTCCCGTCTGTTGAGATCAGGGATCCAACAATGATCTGGCATGTTGGAAAGGAAACCGCCCATGACGCTTGGACAAGTGGGAGTCTGGCTAGGTGGTGCTCGTTCGAAAAGGGTTTGATACCCTCAGTTCTACTTACCTCCGTCCATTTTGAATGTCTTTTTTTGATTCAATAAAGTATAACTTGTGATACCAATTGGTGGTGGATTAAATTGGAAAGGTCAAAGTTATAGGGGGAGCAGGAAAAATGAGAATGTGAAAAATGAGGCCAGCGAATCGAGATTTGAAGATTGGAGGGCGGGTGACCCTCGGAATTGGAATTAGAGACTATAAGCAAATTACAAAGAAGTGTTATTAGTTATTATTAGTTATTATCAGTTATTATCAGTTAGTTATCATTAGTTGTTAGTTCTTTCTGTTATTATTATTGGTCACGGTGTGGAACAGGGCTGTTCTTGTGGATGTGACAAGTGACAGTACAGCCTGGAATCAATCAGACTTCTATTTTGGGATGGCTTGAAACAATAGAAATGGAGTTGTTTAGCCTCAGTGGGGCCATTGTCTAGGGGATCATTATGGTATACTAGCTAAGATCAATATACAGATATATTAGGATCAGATATACAGAGTTTGAACTGTATTGAATTGAAAATTGAAAGATAAGAGTTGATACAAATCGTATGAAAGCTGAACTCTTCGAGATTAATATACTATTTTCGATTCAAAATGATCCAAAACAACCAGAATTGCCATACAATCACATTAAATTCATTACCATCTCACTGAACCCTTCTTAACAACTCTATATACATTTAACTGCCTATAATTATAATAATTAATATATATATATATATATAACTGAGATCTGGTTACCCTCCGTGATTGTAGGTCGCGTTCGCGAACGCGCTTTTTAGTGTTTACCATACACGTTAAAAGATCAAAACGTCTTTATGTCTTGACGTCTTTAGTGGACAATATTGTCGAATCTTTCAACTTTCAAAAGAATGGATCCTAATATGGACCCGAATATTGACCCTTCAATAGAGTCGCAGCCTGGTATTTTCACGAAATTTTCCATCAACAACGATTTCCATCCTCAAAACGATAATGAACAAGTACATGATGACTTCATAAATCAACAATATATAGATGATAATCATACAAATAATTCAAATTCTGCTGCTGCCGCTGCTGCTGCTGCAAACTTATCGAATATAATCAACTTCAACCAACTACAAGGACTACATGATCGTTCAAATACCTCATCTCCTCCACCATCAAATCATCATCAATCAAGCTCACAAGTTGAAATAACGTCGAAACAACCTTCTCAGCAAGATAGTTCAAAGAATCACTCACATAGAGATAGAGATTCATTGAATTTCATTCAAGATACTTTGAATAATTTGGAATCCTCTCAGGAACCTCAATTTCAATCACAAGTTGATAATAAACCGAAGCAAAGAATCATTCATGATAATGATTCTCAAGTTAGTATAGTTGTTGTGAACCCGGGGTCAAACGAAGGTACTCGTCGCTTAGGAAGACCAAGAAAACACGTTCCAACTCTATCAGTATCAGGTTCTTCAAACAAGGTCTCACCATCTTCTGATATTAGAGGTTTGAATAACTCTTCACAAAATGAAAATGAAAGTTTATTATCAAGGTTTAGAATCGATTCAAGACCTGTCACAGGGCCTGGATCAAGAGGTGGTCGAAAGAAACAACAACCAATGTTATCGAAACCTGGCAGACAATTTAAATTCGAAAAAGGTTCAAAGAAATTACAACTAACTTTATCAAAAGATGATCAAGATCAACCGACTTCTGATGTATCAACTACTACAAAAGATGATAAATCGATATCTCCAAGTATTCTACAACAACCAACGTTGGCGGAAGTTACAGAACAGACTGATCACATCCCCACACAGGCTAGTGATGATGACTTGATTGTGATGGATGAGGTGAAAAAGCCAGTGTCTAATAACGGAACAAAGATAATATTAGAAGATTATAATACATTAAGGGCAAAGGGGAGAAGTACAGCAAAAGATGAAGATCATAAACAAGATCAAACATTTGCCAAATTTGGTTTGATTGCTCCAACTGCTAAAAATCAAAAAAGATTAAAACAACAAAAGAAAAAAAGAGATTATCCAGGTCCGGTTACTTATACTGATTTTGATATGTATGATCCTGAAATCGTACAATCCTTAGATTCATCAATAGATCCTGATTTAAATATGATTGCCATGGGATTCGAAGTTAAACCTACCCCTTATGCTAAGGATATAATGATAATTTTGGAATTTATAAATAAGTTCAAACATATATTGAATGATTTCATTGATTTAGGACCTCAAGATCTCGAAGAAGGTTTGAAATTAAACCCTTCAACTTCATATCAGTTGACAAATGTTAAACAGAAAATAGTTGATGTATCAAATATAGAAGATTCACAAACTGGAAGAATTAATGAAGATAGATTGATTGAATTGTTTTGGAAATTATTAAGTCTTGCATTAAATAAAAATTCAACTGTTACTAAATCCGTTCAAAAAAACGCTCTGAAGGATTTGAAATCATCTTGTTTATATTGGGGGTTACCTGATGAATGGAGAGATGATTCGGATATTTTCAATATATATGAACCATTCCATTCAGAACCAATTTCCAAAGAAGATCAAGCTAATAAGGAAACCCAACAAGAGGAAATAATGCAATCCACTGAACCTGTTGACTTGGCAAATACAACAAGATTCAATATATCTTCAAATAATTTCGGGTTAGCTAAACCAATCTCACCATTCCCATTAGACGATGATGAATTCATAGAAGATGGGTTATTTGCATTGGCTCCAAAAGATCGGTTGATCTTATTAAGAAGTTTAGTTCATTGGAGTTTATCAAATTCAGATCTTATAAAACTTGAAATTACTAAAAAATCTCAATCCCAAGATTCTTCAATGGAGAAGGAAACTTTTTATGTTTCAAGATTCGTTAAAGATGGGTTAACATCTTATGAAAAATCAATCGCATCATATAAAAAGCAACCAGTTAAACAATCATCAATTAAGAAATCTTCTTCGCCAGCTACTGGTCCAGAAACATCATTGCCTGAAAATGGTGAAATAATGGAAAATTCAAATCCTTCAGGTTCCCCTTTGACTCATCCTTTATCAATCAGACTACTTACTTTTTATGCTGGTGATGGTGGAATTAATGGTCGATTTTATCTATGCCGTCAATCAGATTCTCAAACGGGTGCTCTTGGTGGGTATGAAGATTTGAGGAAAATATTGGATGATGATAGACCAATTGAAGAGATTCATTATGATGAACCTCCTTCAAGATTTAAACTTTATGTTCAAGACGTTACCACTATGCTTGCAGATATTTATAAACCCGTTTTCGAAGAAGATGTTGGTGAAGAGGATCCCTTAGATCCATGGTATGAAATCGCAGGAGATGTGGAAAGCTTAAAATCATTTTTGCAACATCTATCTTCTAAGATTACCATTAATAGATCTAAACAATTGACAAATCTTTATAATTATCTGAATTCATTATTACCAACTTTGGAAAAATTTGAAACTATTAGAAAAGAAGGGAAAACAATTTCAAATAGAACAAGACGTGGTAAAAGACCAGTCATAAGTGATGAAATTTCTTTAGGTCCAAGGAAAAGATCAAAGAATGGTGTTACAAACTATAAAGAAATTGAAGAAGATAATGATGAAGGCGATGAAGATGATGAAGAAGATGAAGAGGAAGAGTTTGAAATGGTTGAGCCAGTTAATGATGATGCTGATGATGATGACTACATTGAAGATCATGAATGATTTAAATCACCAAATGTTTTGGATGTTCTATAGAATTAATCACTTGTATATGATTTTAATGCTAATTGATCACAAAAAGGAGGAAACATCTCCCAAAAGTTACAAATTTCAGTTTTTTTTTGCCTACCTTCTTGTCCTTTTTTGTTGTATTATCGATGAAAGTTGCTCATTCTTATAAAAATCATCATTTCTTCTCTTTTTCAACTCACGTTCTTTTGATTCATCAATTGTGATTAATAAATCTTCATTTGCTATATCTTTATTAACGGAATTATCTTCAAACTTTAAAGAATGAGAATATAAATCAAGATCTGAATCTGAATCTGAATCGTCCAAATTATCAAAATCATCAAATTGATCAGACTTAGTTTTAATGGGTTCTTTTAATGATTTAGTTTTCTCTTGAGAAATCGGTTTCGAATCAATCTTTTTTTGGAATGATTTTAAAAGTTTCAAAGTTTCCAATTCTCTTATTTGCTTATCCGTTTTAGAAGTTGATATGCTTTTAAATTTTTTTTGATTTGTTTCTTCAGATTCTTCTTTTGTCAAAGATTTCTTTTTCGCTTCGATCTCTTCTTTTAATCTTTGTAAATCGTTCTCTCTCTTTTCATATTTATCTCCATCCTTTGCTTTATTTTGTTCAATAACTTCCACTGTCGCCTGAGCTGGCCCTTGTTGTTCTTCAATTTTCAACTCTTCTTTTGATAGTCTCTTATCATTCAATAGCTCATGTGCACTTTTCATCTTTATCTTTTTCACAGGGTCAGTTGCACCTTCCTCTTCTTCCTCTTCATCACCCAAGGTCAACTTCACTTTGGCCTTCTTCTTCTTAGATTTCTTTTGCGGTCTTTCTGTTACAGGAGTCAAAATTAGTTCTTCCTTTTTCAGATCATCGAAAAATGGAATCAAGACCTCAGTTTTAGTGATCTTTACAGGATATAAAGGAGTTTCACCATCTCCAGAGAGTTCACTTTCACTTATCTTGACAATATTAAATATGGAATCTCCAACAACTTTTCCGAAAATAGTATTTCTGTTATTCAATTCTGGGGTCTCTTTTAGTGTAATGAAGAATTTGCCCGTGTTCGAATTTCTTGAGCCTAAATTAACCGAAGCCAAAAACCCACGTCTATTGAACCGTATTCTCGTATTGAACTCATCTTCAAATGGTTCTTGGTTCAGATTTCCATCACATTGGACTATGAAATTGGGTATAATCCTGTTGAAGTGCCATCCATCAAACTTTTGATTAAGAATATTTGTGAGGAAGATCCGACTAGTTCTAGGAGTCTCTTTGGCCCAAAGTTCCAAATCAACGACACCTTTAGTAGTATGTATTCTTGCCTTGGCACTAGTCTGAGGTTCGAGACTAGACATCTCGTTAGTTATCTGTTCAAGCTTCAGGATGAAGATATGGCTTTAACAAAGCTGAAAACTTATGTGCCAAAATCTATGTTTACAATTTTGAAGAGTTTGTCATGTGACTTTTACGGACAAAATCTTCGGTATTACTATGAGGCGGGCAAATTAACAGTTCATGAAGCCATTTATGTAATAAATAGTCTAGATTTCTCCAGTAAATGAGATAACAAGAGATCATGTTATAAATAAATATGTAATAAATATGTGGGAATAGATAAATAGTTTAATAAATAATAATAAATAAGGCAGAACCCCTTGCATAATATAGAAGGAAAATTCTAGTTCACAAGGGAAATCATTCAAACATACCGGCATAACTTTTCTTCTTGCCATGTAACTCTTCTTCCGTCGGTGGTAAGTCTTGAGCGTGGACATAAGTTCTCTTGTCATAAGTGTATCTGAAAACGAGATCTTCTAATGTATCAGGGATGATTCCCAAATCTTCAAAGGTCTTTGCAGTAGGATCAATCTTTTGATCAATAAATTGTCTTTTGATTTGATCCTCAGTTGGCCATAAGATATGAGGCAAGTATTTGGCTAAAAATAATGCTAGATCTTTAGGAATGTTGATATTTGCGTAGCCTCTTTTAGTCACAGGTTCAATCATATCTCTGATATCACCAATAGAGAGTTTTTCACTCCCATATAACTCAAATGTTTGACCAGCAGTAGAATCATCAAACCCAATCTTTTCCAACGCAGTTGCTACATCCATGACATGCACAGGGTAAGATGTTTCTCTGTTATGGTTGAAACTCCAAATCCACTTTACATCGGCCAATGTGCTTAACAATCTATCTTCACTTCCAAATAATGGGGCCGGTCTAACAATCGTGGCATCAGGATAGATATCACGAACCACTTGTTCACCAACACCTTTAGTAGCGTAAAACACAGATTCCGAATTAGGATCAGCATTATGAGAACTAACATGAACTAATCTTGGAATCCCATGATCTTTAGTAACTTGGGCAATTCTTCTTGCTGCTTCAATATTCACATCAGCTTGGGTGAAATTCAAGGTGTTACGATCATAACCGATCAAATTGTAAACGATATCTGAATATTTAACAGCTTCGTTGAGGGAATCCATATTTCTTACATCGAACTCAACAAAGTTCACCACACCCAAGTCTCCAGGAACTTTCAAAAATCTCGCTTGTAGATCGTCTCTATAAGGCACAACAGTAATCGTACCATTCTTTGCAAGTTTAGAATTCAAATAGCGTCCTAAGAACCCAGGAGCACCAAATATAGTAGCTGTATAACCTGTTCTCGAAGAACGACCATTATGACCAGTAGCAATTTTAACTTCACCGTTTCTCGTGATATTGATATCACTTTTCAAAATGTTTGAAGACTGGAATCTCACTTGAGTGAGCCTCCCCTTAGATAAAGTATTCTTCAACATCATACACACGCCAATTCCAACGGACAGATATGATGAATTTGTTGATGATTGTTGAAGTTTTTGAGTTTTTTGTGGAGTTTGTTTTCCTCCTTATTTTTGATTAACTCTACAAATTTGGTAGCGCACTACTTCCCGAGTTTCAATAGGTTCTCAAATTATTTACTACATGATGTGGTCAACGGCCAAAGAATTACAATAGTGAAACCTATTTATTAAACATGTTCGAATTAATATTTTTATGATACAATGAAATGAATTCGTTTGCAAACCAGTTCTGACCTATTAAGCAAGCATTATTTTCTATCGATATTTGGGCAACGACTTTGAAAATAACAACAATCAAAAAACTAAAACTAGAGCAGACGATATGAAATTTAAATAATGCTCTTTATTCGGATTCTCTTGTTAGATGTTAAAACTTAGATGAAGATACGCAAGATTTCCAAAATAGCACCACCAGCGATCAAAAAGGCTAAAATGTCTGTGTTTATTTGTTAGCAAATAATCCTTGAAAGAAAGACCCTGGAAACTGTCAGATTCAAGTACGTGTGATAACCCTTGAGAATGTTGAAAAATTTCAGTTATACTTGTAGCCAGTATCAGGGATCAATACTGTTTCTTCTCTTATCTGTTGATACATACAAAACCATGTGGTTGAAATTGGCAATTCTTTCTTAGGAACTGGCTTAGCTTTACCTCTTTGTTTCTCGTGTTTCTTGTAGTACTTTTCGTTTGCAATACGTTGTTTTGGAGTTTGGACGGCCTAATTAGTTCCCTGTTAGTCTTATTGCCCATAATAATCTTGATTTGACACTAGAAACGCGCTAAATATCCCTGGAAGAATAGTCAAAACAAAAAGCAGTCAATGAGGTTCTAATCCTCCATTGCCTGACACACTTACCATTCTGATGATTATTAAATTGAAGAAGGTGTTGATATATCAGAAGCTACAGAGCTTTAAACACAAGCTGAAAAACTAAATACATTTGAACAAACGATACGTGGTGGTTTTCAATATACCCGGTAAGAGACGCATCACATCACATGACCGAGAGACTGAATTAAAGTAACTTGAGCCAGTTTCTACATTAACCACTGTCTAAAAGTAAAGAAAGAACTAGACAAAATAGTCCCATATAATATAACTGCATTGAGACTTCAAAACATTGGATGTTTAAACCTCTTTTCCATGTTACTAAAAGCAAAAAAAATTAGTTCAAAAAACAATAGCGCCTCTCGGTTTCGATCCGAGGACATCAGGGTTATGAGCCCTGCGCGCTTCCACTGCGCCAAGGCGCTCTATTGAATAACATTTCAAAGTTGCTGTTTAGTATAATATGCGCTTCAATTTGCTTAATTTCAAAAAACGCCGCTTTGCTGCAAAAAAATCGGCTTTTAAATGGTATTTAAATGATAGTTTATTAATATTTAGAGCTTATTTCATGCCTACTTTGATTCTCAGGTGATTTGAGGCTGTTTTTGTTGATTTTCATCGAGCATTTCTTGAGCCGACTTGAAAATTGGGTATTGAATTATAGCGAGATGTGACTTTCCAAATCCAACATATATCGAGAAATCCCAAGAGTGAGAGGCACCAATTTCTCCATTTTTGTGTTTCAAGCATTTTAAACAAGGAAACTTCGAGAAACAAGTGCTTGAAAACCAGTAGAAATAGAGGCACAGCTGCATATATCACAATAAAGAAGATTTGGATTAAATAACAAACATCTCTTCTGCTGAGTTAGTTTGAGGTGCTTCATATATTTGGAAAATAACAAAGTAACAACTCTGAAAGCACTACTAAACCTTTGAAGAACTTCTTTGTTTTCAGTGTTGAATGATATCTCCTCTTAAATGCCGGGTTAATTTCTGACTTTGAGGGATCAAAAATCATGAAACATGCTAGCAAAATACAAACAATCCAGTTGGTTCGACACTATCAGGATTGGCTAGGTGACAGAAATATCCAAGTTTTTTCCCAATTTTAAAATTTAATACGGATATTTGAAGCGTTATGATATCTTGTCTCATCAACATTGCTTCAACTGAATACTCTCAGCTTTTATTTTAAACTTGAGCACTTCGATAAATGGAGTTCGTCTTCGATGTTTTATAAGAATAGATCAACTCTCAATCTAAATGCCACTCTTTTTCAAGCCTTACTGAATAACGTTGTCAAGTAAATGTAACATAAAGTTTTAATCTCAACGATCTCATATTGTAAACAATACTGGAACGATAACTACGACTTTAATTTTCTGAGAGCATCCAGCTTCTCACAATATGATTTATAAAAGGTTGGTAATTAACTTCATATAATGATATATCTAGAGGTCCACCAATTTGCCAATTATCAATATGTTTTGATTCATGAATGAGCTGTACGGAAATCAACGGACTGATCCAAAGACGTTACACGCACTCAAAGTGATGGAAAACTAAATTAACTCAAACAAACAAATAATAAACGATACTTTGAATAAAAAGATATAACATCGGTATAAGGAGAGTGGGAGTATTAATATGAGCCTAAAACTCAGGCGAATTTCTGTAATTTTTTTTTAAGATGGGATTTTTCAGGTTTTGAATGTACACAGAAAAAATTGGATGTTATTAAAATCAGATTCAAATTCAAATTAATTTTTTGAAATCTTCAAATCCGACAAATCCAACCTGGAGACAGTAACATATGGTTAAGAAATATGAAGAAGTTAGATATATGGTGATACATGTTGAATTATCGGATCAGTTCTACTCAAAATTTTCAGTAATAGCTAGGTTACATAATCATAGGGTTCGTTGGACTGAAACCGCTACTAACATTACAGATCTATTCATTGGATATGAGGTGGTATGAGTTTTCAAACTGAATCTGGAATCGTATTTGCCTAGAGAAGTTTTACACACTGATTAGAACTTATCGGTCTTCATTTCATGATGTATATACTGTATCAACTTATGCTTCCTATAAGGGAAAACTTCCGAATGTGGAATAGTAATTAGCTTTGAATGATGCATTAGCCGACAGACTACATAAAAAACTTGAGGTTGAAAAAAAAGATCATGGTGGAAATAGTTATCCTCTAAGGGAAAGATTTGTGAGTTTTGTTCTTGGATGTTCTTGAGAAATATAAAGGCTTTGTCATCTGGTTATGCTGTTCCTTTTATCGTATTACTCGGGCTGTGATATGCTGAAATGAGATATACTCTAGGTTTTTCAACCGGTGATCCAAATATTTTCAACGGTTTTTACTCTAAAGAAAAGCAAAACGTAAAACCTTTTTTAATTTTTTCCAACCAATATACGTTTGTTCCACTAATTTGTTTAGTGTGTGCAGCTACTAAACATGTTGAATCTTGCAACCTTATTGCTTTTCATACTGTTGTTACTTACACCTACTTGAAGCTTGATACAGAGTGAGCACTTATCTGTCCCTGCTTCACATACTCGATATGGGTTCTAGCCATTTAAACTATTGTTCCAAAAGCCTCGAACTAACCGTTGAATTCATGACGTTTTTTCCTATTTAATGACATACGCTAAGAAAACCCTTACTCTATGTACTTTTCAATTAAGGCTTCATTAGGAAGGAGATGTTTAAACCCTTGAATCCAGACTTTTCTCCTGATCATAGGCGGATTTCTTATTCCTTTAATTTCTGAAGGACGCAAAACTTTGATCTAATTGGACTCTTGGAGTGCCTTAAAAGATAGAAAAGCCTGAGACAAAAAACTAAACATGGGTGAGATTAGGAAATAAACACGGACGTATTGTGTATCGTACAAATATTTGTAAGAAACAGAACCACAAGGTAATCTCAAGCATACTCATGAAGTCAATTTTTTGACGATTTGAGGAATTTGATCTAGATCAAAAATTGAGTCAGGAGTCAAAATTAATCATGATTGTGCTTCTTGCAGCACTTGGAAGCTGAACCGTTTGGAAAGGACCAACAACCCGAACCTCAAAGTACGAAGCTACTGATATTGGAAAGGTTCATTCCATATAGGCTATGAATATTCAGCAGTGAAAAAATATTACTCTGTCCCTAATAGCTCAAAGCCATGTTTAAGCTCTTAATTCTGGGTACCTACTTTTTAAATGTTCGTAATGAGTGATTGGTAGGCCAATGATGTAATATGATGAACCTAGAGGAAGTAATGAGAAGGGGGCCTCAATGATTCTGGAGCTGATTCAAGTGGTCGACGATTGATTGCATGCTCTTGAGTTTTTGAATAATATATGATTATGACTTCTATTATTTGAAGCTCTCAGCTCTACTTCTCGTTGGAGCTGTTGAAGCTGAGCAGTGAAGACTGACAACAACAACAGCAACCGTCAACAAAGTCGCCCGGCTAAACAGTAAACAAACAATTTGACAACTCAAGGCTTTTCATGAAATTGTTTATAGGCACCTTCGATTACGGTTGATCTAAGGAAATCTGTCGATCTAAACTGATTATCCTTGAAAGACAACAACAAACAAAGATTCCGTTGATCAATTCAATCTAGTAATTTTTAGGCTGAGCCTAAAGATTATTATTCTCCCACTAAAAAGGTGAATTATTAACTAGATGGTTACAACAGAAAAAAAAAACACGCCAGAATCTTAAATCGCAAAGGAGCTGGCTAAATGAAAAAGACTGAAGACTGAAGACGTGAGAGACATCATCTTTGGAATGGCGGGAGCATATTGTCCAAGATTCAAGAACTCTTCACACTACGAAGTACAGAGTCAGACCGTGTCACACTGTCCATTTCTGAGCTAAAAGCTAGAACAAATTCTGCTAGATGAGAAGGAATCTAAAAAAATATCGATTTATTCCACTGCCCAGATTTTTCAACTGTCCAGTAAAACGAGGAATCTGGTGAGCTAGAAGAAGCGATCACAATACTCCGATCAGTTGCCTACCAGGGCACCACTTAACAGCTGGAGACACGGACATGAGAGAACAGCGCTTTAGAAGAGTTATCTACCCATCCATCACCTAAGCAGTAGTAGTAGACTCATCTCGTCACGAAACCTTTCTTGGTTATACCATCTCTTTCATCAGCCAGTAAGGCTTCTGGGCTGGTCCCAGACAGAAACGAAGAGCCAGCCAGAGATGAAACCATCCTCAAACAAACTTCCTGCCCAGGGCCCAAAGGGGAAACAAACAGTTCACCTGGGTTACCACCAGCAACAAATGCCCAAACTCAAATCACGAACTCGCATGAGAATTCACCAGTACAAAACACCAGCGACTTACCGCATTGGGAAGGTGTGCTCCCCGAACCGTATCCTATGTTTACAAGACGCGTCGAAGTGTGCCCTGGAACACATGAGCACGCCTCGGAACGCATCTCAGATGTGTTTTTTGACGCCGGTTGAAACACAGATTTCCTTTTTGCGGTGCAGAAATGTTGTTTACCTTGTTGAAGGAATGCCTAGTGAGTTGAAATGTTGAGGATTTGTATAAATATGAAACGGATCCTCCACTCCTTTCAAATCTTGTAAACAACATCCCCCTTTTGAAAGCACATATTAATTCCTTACAGATATTACCCAAAGACGTGTATTTAGAGAAAATCATTGATCAAGATCCTTAATTGATTACATCTTTTTTTCTATTAAAACTTTTACACATTTCTCTCTTCTAACCTTTAGTCACTCCTTTCAAGATAAGATACTAAGAGAAAAAAAAGTTTTATATCATTGTTTCCAAATCATCCCATTCTTTAAAATTAGATTAACAATTGATTAAAATATTGATTTATCACATTACATTCCTTTTCAACATTCCAATCTTTTTTATTGTCAACAATGAAGTTCACTCAAACTGTTTTGTTGTCATTATTGACCGTCATCTCAACTGTTGATGCTGGTTGTTCATTCGTCAGTGGTAACTACTACTGTTCTGAAGTTGATGCTGTTGTTTATTCAAACGTTGGTTATTCAGGTACTTATCAAGATGTCACCAACATGGATGAATCTTCATGTAAATGTACCCAATCTTCAAATTCTTTTAGTGGTGCTAATTCTCCATTAGATGAAGAATTATCTGTTCATTTCAGAGGTCCATTGAAATTATTACAATTTGGTGTTTATTATCCAGGTTCTTCTTCATCAAACGCTAAAAGAGATGTTGCTGAAGAATCTTGTACTACTACTCAACATGTTCATCATGCTCATAAAAGAGAAGCTGCTGTTAAAGTTGTTGAAGTCACTCAAACCGTTTTCGTTGATGGTAATGGTAACTTAGTTACAAGTACTGGTACTACTGAAGCCACTTCCACTGAAGCTGGTGATTCAACTTCTGCTACTGAAGTTATCGACAAGAAAGTTTCAACTTCATCATGTGCTGCTGCTCAACAAGATTCATCCTCTGAAGCCCCATCTTCATCATCAACCACTACTTTATCCTCATCAGGTTCATCCTCTTCTTCTTCTTCCACTTCATCATCATCATCAACTGGTTCAAGTGATTATAACAGAGTTGCTTACTATTCTCCAGGTTCTGCCAATAACATCACCTTCATGAACCATAAAGGTGGTTCAGATGGTTCTGGTTCTTGGTCATCATGTTTCGGTAACTCAATTTCATATGCTGCTGCCAATGGTATTGATGGTGCTTCATCAGCTCAAACTTTGAATGAAGTTACTTTCAAATCTGATGAAGAATTCATGATTTTCTCCGGTTCTTCATGTAGTGGTGATTCATGTGGTTATTATAGAGATGATATTCCAGCTTATCATGGATTTGGTGGTACTGAAAAAATCTTTGTTTTTGAATTTGAAATGCCAACTGATTCTTCAAGTTCTGGTGCTTCAAATCCAGATATGCCAGCTATTTGGTTATTAAATGCTAAAATTCCAAGAACTTTACAATATGGTGATTCATCTTGTTCATGTTGGTCAACTGGTTGTGGTGAATTAGATTTATTCGAAGTCTTAACCGAAGGTCAAGATAAAATGATTTCTCATATTCACAGTGGTCAAGGTAATGATGGTACTTCAAGAGGTGGTGGTGGTTCCCAAGATTACTTTAATAGACCAACTTCTGGTTCTTTCAAAGGTGCTGCTATCTTCACCTCTGAGGGTAACATTCATGTCGTTTCCGTTGATGATGACTTCTCATCTGGTTTATCTTCATCAACTGTTAACAACTGGTTAAGTCAAACCGGTGGTACTGCTAAATTATCATCATAAGTTTTGAACGGCACTATTAATTTTTGAAAGTAGTTTTTTATATTTACTTTCAGAATGTAAAAAGAACAAAAAGATTTTAAAAAGACACTTATTTTTTTTTTTATATACAATTCATTCTTATTTGATTCTTTTTTATTATATTATATATAATTGTTTATACGTTTGTTTATATGTTTGTTTTTGGTTTTCATTAAATGGGTTTTCGTAAGTTATTTAGTTTTTTGATAGTAGTTGATTCGAAATAGTAAGACACTAATATGAGCTGATTATCATTTTCAAAAATTGAACTTTGTAAAACATCTCCAGTATCAATTCAATGATCTTAAAATAGTAACAACGCGCTCTTGTACCTTTCTTTGTTTTTGAGGATCCATTATTAGTTTTGTTGTCATAGCGATATCGGCGTTTTTCCAAAAAGGTACAGTTAAATTATCCGTGGTTACCATTTGAAAAGTTTCAATTAGTAAACAATCAATATCTAAACATTTGCATGTGTTGTAGACTTGATGTAAACAAGTGACAGCACTTGTCCCACGGTGATCTATAAATTTATTAACCTTCAAGAGTGCGAGTGTTATTTCTACGATGGTTTATACAAACTTCGAAGTTTCAATGAAAGTATATTAAAATTGTCATTAGTTCATTCTTTATATAAATCAATATATTAGTTTGCAGTGGTTATTATTTATTCTTGAATAAATTTCCTAGTGTACATATTGTAAATAGTTATTGATTAAATAACGTGATTAAAAAACGATTATTGTGTGAGCAAGCAAAAATAAAACATATAACAAATTATGCTGTAGTGAAAAAGTGAATGATGAAGCTGATGAGAAAAGGAAATTCTTTATTTTTGAATGATTTAAAATGACTTGAACAAGTACTGGTGTGTTGTAATTAATGAAAAATGACTAAATGGATAAGATAAAATGGCAAAAAAATTGGTTGTGGATTCTATGGAAAATTGACTTTTTAATGTGAGCTTGTTGTGTTTTTGACCTATGAAAAATAGTTTAGACATCATCTTCAATTTCCTTTGAATACAATAAAATTGATTCAGCTCTTGGTAAGTTTGAATTCTTTCTATTTCTTTTGATTTGGTTATTCTTGTTGAAGGCTTTATTCCATAATCTTCTAATGAAATTATTCTTGTAACCTCCATTGATTAACCATAGATATAATCTATATTCCCCGTATAATAAAATACCAGCAACTAAAAATCCAACAAAAACACATAAACCAATATGATGAGCTAAACTTTTAACAAATTTAGCATCATCCAAGTGCCATGAAGAACCTTCAGTATATGAGAAAAATGAATTTTCAAACTTCTTATAATCTTCTGGTAATAAAACTCTAACTCTTTCTGATTCAGGAACGACATTCCAACGTCTATATTGTTTCCAAATAACACTTAAAAATAAAGGACCTGTTGAATACATAATGGTAACATAAGGAACCAAATAGTTCCAGTCATAACGTTGCAAGTTATCAATAGCTTTCAAAAAGAAAGGATGCTTTGGAACACTACCCATAACATCATTTGAAATACCAGTTGGAATGGTCTTTCTAACAAAAGCAGGAACAGTTAATAAAGGATCCAATTTTTTCTCACAAGCATCATCTAAATCGATATAGATCCCACCGAAATGGCTCAGAGCGAAATAACGAATAGCATCGGCTCTTTCAATTGGATATCTGTATTCATCCCAAGTCCCTAAGAACCAAGGATATTCTTCACTGATAAACTCTCTGGCCATATCATCGGTCCATAGGATATATTGATAATCTGGATGTAAATCAATACAATTTTGTTGACCCTTTTGCCATTGGGATGGGATGTTTGTATCTTTATAAGTTTGATGAATGATTTTTGGAATCAATTGAGGTTTTTCCACTTTTGGATACAAGTCTTGAGCTGAAAGAGCATCTTTATAGGTATCATCATAAATCAAAGTGATCAAATCAAAAGTTTGGTACACCAAAAACAGTATGATGAACAAATGGGCAGATATTAGAAATTGTAGTTCTTTTCTCATATTGACATTTGATGGGTTTAGTTTATTTTATTGTTGATTAGAGAATGTCTCTGCCGCCCTCTTGGTTTTCCTGGCGGTTAAAAAAAAAGTAAACAAGCAAATGAGTAAATAACGAGCTATTTAGCAGAGCAGTTGATGTGAACTAGCGAGAAGGTGAATGCTATGGTCTTTATGAGTATTGTAAGACTTTTGTATATCCT
Organism: Hansenula sp. yHMH451; assembly: GCA_030571095.1. Lineage (NCBI taxonomy): Eukaryota > Fungi > Ascomycota > Saccharomycetes > Phaffomycetales > Wickerhamomycetaceae > Hansenula > Hansenula sp. yHMH451. The sequence continues at coordinate 616,163 of JAJLXE010000009.1, forward strand.
CAATTTTATGTATTTATCAATGATTTCCTTAGCAAAATCAAAATTTTAAGCGAGTGTCTATGGTCAAATTGTGGGAATGGTTTAAACTAAATATGAAAAGTGAATCTGGTGGAATAAAGCTCACTTGAATTTCTTATTTTTTGGTTTTTTTTTTAAATTTTTTTTCTGTGAATAGGGGTCAATTATTTCAACTAATATAGTGCTACAATTCGCGAACTACCGAGAGGAAAATGCTCCACGGGACACATCCGGCTAAAACTTTGTCGGGCTGTGCTACTGAAAGAGAAAAAAAAGGGAGGTTAATTTTCAGCCTATAAGCGATGAGAATGTTGTTCAATGTTCGATTAATACTGTTATGTTGTCACTTGTTCACGACTGATAAGACTCTAGTGTATGGGCCAGTGGGCACCGTAGCAACAAGATCTCATATAGTGCAATTCATTCTCACCACACAACACAATCACTCGACTTTATTGCTTAAAGCTGAACAGCCTATAAATATTCCACTTCTCAATGACCTCCCAGAAGTTTAAGATGCGCTTTCATAAACACTAACGTTTAATTATTTTCCCTTGCCTGATCATTTTTTGCTAATCTTCTTTTGATAGCAATTGCTTAAGCCCCCTCAGCTCTTTGCACATGTGATCTAAAATCCCATATATTATAACTATATTTTTGATATTCGTACGATAATCACACTACAACAAGATTGCGATGGATTTCACTTGGTTTATTTCTAAAGATGAAGCCATTCCATTAATCAACCAGCAAGTTCTAAGAAATTTGTGGAGTTTCAATTATTGGCACCAAAGTATTGAAAAACTGGCTGGCTGCTTATTACATCATATTATATAAGCGAGAAGATGTGTCACGTGGTGTGGTCCTCTCAACAAATATAAATACGCGATCATGTGACCCTGCACGTGCATTGAGCCAGAAACCGTTAGAATGTATACGGACTTTAGATCAAACATATGAAGATTTGAAGAAAGAATTTGAAGGTAAATACGTATTCGATGGTTCACCTGAATTGGTTATGCTCAGAGCTGGCTTGAAGATTGCCCCTACATTCAAAGCAAAAATGTCAACAGACACAGGTAATTTATTCACGAAGAAGAGATCTTCAAATGGTTCAAATAACAGATCAAAGGGAAATAATGGTGCTGCATCATCAAAGAGAAGAACAACTGGCCAAAATAGAAACCAACCATTTGTTCCTAGCGCTGCAGTGAAGAAGATCTCTCAAATTCAACTATCAGAAGAACAACAACTTCTTAAATCTAAAATATTGAGTTTTATAAATGAAAATTTGGAATCCAAAATCATTGATTCAAAACCTTCAATTTTCATAATCAATGGTGATGCTGGAACAGGTAAAAGTGTTATATTAAACTCATTATTTAACGATATTCAAAAAGTTTCAAGGACTATACCAAATGAAACATTATCCAATACTAAGAATTATTTAATTGTGAATCATCCAGAGATGTTGAAACTTTATCATCAAATATCTAAACAATTCCCATATATAACTAAATCCGATTTGGAAAGACCAACTTCTTTGATTAATAATTTCCATAAATCTCCAAACCAGGACAAAATTGATGTGTTAATCATTGATGAAGCTCATTTATTAGCAACTTCAAAAGATCCTTTTAAAAGATTTAATCAAAATAATCATTTAGAGGAATTGATTAAAATTTCAAAAGTTATAATAATAGTATTTGATGAGAAACAATCGTTAAGAATGGGATCATATTGGGCCTTGGATAATCAAGATGATGGTGCTTCATTAACAAATCTTTTGAATGATTCAAATTTAAACCAATTTGAAACGTTCAATTTAACAAAACAGTTTAGAATAACAGCTAAAAAAGATTTAATTGATTGGATCACTAAAATATCCACAACAAAACATATTGGGAACTTACCAACTAATGATGCAGATTCTAAAACTTTTGATTTTAAGATTTTTGCAAATTGTCAAACAATGTATGATGCAATTAAAATGCAAAATTCTAAACATGGACAATCAAGAATCCTTGCAACTTATGATTTCCCATATAGATTAGATGGGAAGGATTATTTTGTTTATTCTGAGTCAGATTCTTTTAAATTACGCTGGGATAGATACTTACCACAATTAACCACTCCATGGTCCGAAAGAGATGATACAATTGATGAAGTTGGTTCTGTCTATACCATTCAAGGATTTGATTTGAATTATGCAGGTATAATCTTGGGAAGATCAATAGGATATGATAGCACATCGGATTCTTTGAAAATAAAACCAGAATTTTATGATGACAATGCAGGTTTTACAAAGAAGAAAAATATAACTAATGTGGATAAAGTGAAAGAAAAAATCATATTGAATTCATTAAATGTTTTATTAACTAGAGGTGTGAAAGGTTTATATATTTTCCCATGGGATAAAGAATTAAGAGAAAGATTATTGGAAAATGCAGATGAAAGGGTTATCTCTAGAGATTAATCATAATTTCACATCATCAAATAATTTGAACACATTATCTTTGAATGAAGATTCAAAATTCCCAATTCTTAAATCATGTAAATAATCTCTTAATAATTGAAGTTTAGAATCGTCAACAACGATTATTTCATTTTTATTTGTTGTCTTTATAATCTTTAACCTTTTCAATAAATGAATTGCATATAATAGATTGGATTTATTTAAACTTTCCTTGTATGTTACTTTTGGTCCTTGAAGATAAACAAGATGTAACCAATTCTTTAAAGTTATAGATAGAACACCAATCAAATGATGGAAACATAGTTCATAAGATTCAATGAATGGATCTAATAAATCATGAAACATTTTGAAATCATTGCTTTGAATTTCCACACTTTCATATCTGATTCTATTGGTTAGGAATTCGTATCCAAAAATCTTGGTTATAATATCTAGTGTCATTAAATTATTATTAGATTTGACCATGAATAATTCTGATATGAAAAAATGCAGTAAACTATTCTTATAATAGACTAAAGCAGTCTCTTCAATTATTTGAACTTCTGTGCCACTTAGTTTGATATATTTTGTTAGAAATCTGTTGATTAATGATTGAAAAATTTCAATTAATTGTAAGTCTTGGTGGTCTAATAATAGTAGCAAATGATCATCATAAACTGTCTTAGTTAAAATCCTAGATAGGATGTTTTTGAAAATTGGAATCACTTCATATAAATCAAACGTTCTTTGTTGACCCAATTGATAAAATCTGATTAAAAGAGCCATACCAAGAATAGAAATCTCTGGAACATAACCTATATCATGTATTCTACCCAGAACTTCATCACAAAATTGATCTTTATCCTCATACCTATCAAATTTCAAAAATTCATCATCAAACCTTACAAAGATCTTACCAAAGTTCAAAGTTGGATCATATTTCATATACTTCAAACCATTTTGTAATATAGAGGAAAACGATTCTTGTTGTTTATCCAACCCATTAAGTTCCACAAGGTAATCATCAAACTCTAAAGGTTTCTCATAAACAATGGAAATTGGGATACTCAAGATTTCTGAATCTGACACATATTGTTCATCATTTTGAATCTCTTGTAATATATGTTTCAAAAACCCTGTTTTCCCATGCATTAGTTTCCCATTTCTTGAACGAGTTCCTTCAATAAATAATTCCATAACAATTGGACCACGATCCATTTTAAACTTGACTAAATTCCTCAAGTTTTCAGAATACCAGAAATCCACCTGTTCTTGAAAGCTTCTTTTAATATAAAGAGCACCTAATTTCTTCATGATGTTACCGAAAATGGGGACATTCAAGTTCTCACCTGCAATAACCAAGTTTGGAGTTTCCAATTCAAACCTAACGAAAAGATAGTGTAAGATGATATAGTCCACATGTGATTTGTGGTTTGGGAGTAGTAGTAAATGATGTTCTTTATTTGTCTTTAAGAATTGGTACACTTTCTGGAATGATATTCTATGAAGCCAAATTCCATCTTTGAATATTGTCCCCAAGATATGAGAGAACGTTATATATGCCAATCTTAGATCAAGCTGGTATGCTGATAAAGTTGTTCTGGTGACATTGCAATTTGCAGCGAGCTGCTGTTTGTAAAAATCATGCAACCATTTGTATAATTCTTCTTCTCGGGTGGTGATGTAGTCTTTCCTCAGTAGATTAGAATCAAGTTCTAATTTAACAATTTTCCGAATTTGTTCTTGGATCATCCCGTCATTGTTGAAAGTATCTTCGAAAAATCTATCAAATTCCTCTTGAGTAGCAACACCACGAGCCTCAGAAGAAGGTACACGATAGAGTTCCTTCCAGTTGATCCCCGTGATGGATCCAAGGATATTAGCAGTGGTGGAGAGGACATTCAGCCAGTTTGAAGGGTTCACTTTTGTTGACAATGGGAATGCATGTTTAATTGTGGGGTGTTTGAAAGAATCTTCCAAGATATTGATGAATTCTTCTTTTAAGTGTGACATCAAATTGAATGAAGACTGTTTGGTAGCTCTTGAACTAGCACGAGGCGAAACGGATGGATTATGTTAAAGAAGGCTTCCATAGTTTTCAAAGAGTTGATGGTTTGGTTTTATTATTTCCCCATATAAATTTTGTTGAACTGAGATTTTAGACGATCGCAAATTCAACAATTTTTGACACACGGAAACTTTCCAAGTGAATATTCCACCAAAATCAGATAATGTGCAATAGATGAGCCGCAAGTAAAAGTTTATGGGATTGTGATGTTTTTAAGTAAAGATAGATCTTTAGGAATGATACTGTATTGGAAAGCTGATACCATTTGGATTCAAATTTAAATTTGTTACTATTATTAAAATCGTCAACTCGAGCGTTAAAGAGCTTCCAGAACCGTTGTGCAAATACATTTGTATCACTCTTTGATCACACAGTCCAACAAGCTGGAGAACCTCCTTCAAACTAGCACGTCTAGGCCCCCTTTTGTGTGTTATATAAAGCTTTTACACAAAAAGACAGCTCTTCCACTGCCATACTTTGCGGGTCAAAACCCCGGACAGCCTTGTACCTCTCACCTCTTTAGTATTGCCATCATAGCTATGTGCTGGAATCAATTACGTAGCTTCAGGTCGTTGGATTTTTTCCCTCATGTGATGAGTGCAGTACGGCTTACTACACAATAGACTCCACACGTTTCAAGAAGGATGTTCCTTTGAAATCCATAAGACCCTGCACAATCAACTTTCAACAATAGGAACAGTCCTAATCACCAGTCTCCAGCATAATGTGCAGGATGAATCAAGATAAGAGCTTACCAAGACATGAGCTCATAGCTTCAAATCAAACGTCCTGAGTTATAAGGGCTATCCAGCTTGGTCATAGCTTCAAGGCTGTGGCTATAAGCCATGCGAAAGCATAGCGAGATCGGTCGGTGCGAATGCTCCACTAAACCTCAAGGAAGTCAGCTGAAATTAATGCAGTGTCTTAATAATATATATGTTCTTTTTATTCATTGCCACTAAAATGATGATTCATAGCCATCACTGACCGTTAAATAGCTTTCTAGTTAACCTCGTATACTTAATATTGACACTTCTCAAGCACGGCGTAGATTTGGCAGAATTTACATACCAAGATTTTTTTTTTAATAGAAATTCCACAAAAAAGTTGAGGAAATTTAAAGCTCGAATTTACTTAATGTTTAACAACGATTCAATTAATTGTTATCTTGATATTCAAGTTGGTTAAGAAAGTTCTTTAACAATGTCTGCTGAAAAATATTACAACGTAAGTGCCCTGGAATGCCATCTTATTGCCACCATCTTATTCTATTTTGAGACTTGATCCCAAGAGAAACTCATGGGTGCACTACTGCACACTCCATTGTTAAGAGATCATGGAATGGACCCTTGATTCCAGGTGTTACAGGAAAAGAATGCTTTATAACGAATTTGATGGGGGGTTTCTTGTGCTGTGATTGGTTCACAACTACTAACACAGTTCTTCTTTAGTCAGGTTCTGCTCCACAACAACAATACTCTGCCCCATCAGGACCTCCACCAGGTCAACAAGGTGAAAGAGGTTTTAATGACTACCCACAACAATCCTATGGTGGTTACAACCAACAACAAGGTGGTCAAGGATATTACCAACAAGGTCCTCTACAACAAGGTGGTCAAGGCTACTATCAACAAGGTCCTCCACAACAAGGATATTATCAACAGCAACAACAACCAGTTTATGTTCAACAACAACCTCAACAAAGTAAAAACAACGATTGTTGCATGGCTTGTCTTGCCGCCTTATGTATCTGTTGTACCCTTGATGCTATCTTCTAAGGAAAAGAGTGAGAATCTTGAAACTCATTAGATGTTCCCCATCAAATTGTCATTTTTAACTTGTGTCATTGAAGTCATAACGAAGAAAAAGAAGAATCGCCCGCTCCACCATGTTGTTTATTTTATTGAATTTTCCGTTTGTTTAGTCCGCTGGAACTACTATTACCATTATAATATTATATTTCTGTTGTTAATTTTTTCTATAATTTCTACAATTTGTTTTCCAATATTTTATCATTTCACATCTAGCTTAGATTTGAATAGTCGTAGATTTATAACATAATACAATAAGCTTCAGACACGAGAAGACCGTTTGTTCTTGTGAGAATGATGAATCCATTGGCATAACAAGTTGTACTCCAATTTTAATGATTCATATGAAGTCAGTTCAGGTATAGATTTTGATGATCTTTCAAGACTAGCAACTAGTTTCTTAGGATTTCGAGAGCCCCGTGGGCTTCTATTGTTATTTTCCACATTATAGCTGGTCAAGTGATTCAAATCGTTCGTCACTTGAACAAGCTGTTGGTTTAAGTTTCTATTACTCTCCTTTTGATATTTAAGATCAGACTTCAAAGATTCAATTGTTTCATCTTTCAACATAAGCGCATCTTCAAAGTCTATTCCAGAATCTCTTTTCTCATTCTCCTTCATTTTAAGTTGTCTGATCAACAATTTCTGCTCATGCTCCCATTTCTTCATACCATCTTTCAATTTACAATTCTCTAATTCCAAACAACTCAATTTTTGACTTAATATTAAATTCTTCCCAGTTAAATCATTCTCATCATACATAAAATCATTCAATTGCTTCTGATCTTCTTCACTCAAAACAGATATTATGGATATAGATATGCTCGATTTATAACTATTTATACCAACATCTAAAAAGATACAACACAAGACTGCTAAAGCTGTTATATCACCTCTTTCTAAATCCTCAAACTTGAGCAATTCAAGATATTTATTCAACTTCCTTCTTGACATCATATGTGATTTGAAATAACTTTTAACACTGCTCAAGATTATCTTATACAGCTCACAGGTATCACCATTGTTCAAATTAACCCCCTCAGCTTCAAAATCTTCATCAATGAGTAATCTGAAGACATCAAGAATAACTGCTGGTTTGATAAAATGTAAAGATTCATCAGCTTCACTAATCGCAGACCCAGGAAACAGCGATAACCAATTAACAATGGCACCAATGAACTTGAGATTAAAGTCCTGAAGAGCCATCACGCACCCTTCGAAGATGATGATGGAATTGCTCAAAGATGATCAAAAAGTGATGAAAGTTCAGACCACCACTTTTTTTGAAAAGATGTGAAACGCATTACACAAATACAAAAAGCGGTAGCGCTTCAGCTTTAATCAGATCTTTTCAGCAAGACAGGCTTAGCTCTTTGTGTTGAAGAACTCTCTTTGTCTCTGGTCATCAGTTGAGCCTTCTTAGGCTTTGGCTCAGCAGATTCACTGCCAGCACGATCCACTTGAGGCTTCTTTTCAGCTTGACTTGGCTTCTCGGATTTCGTTTTATCGTTGGACTTCTTTGGTTTAGAATCCGGTTTTGTGGATGATGAAGCTTTCTTTGCAGTGGCATCTTTTTTTTCATTTTCCTTCTTCTTTGGTTTACGAGGTCTTTGCTTCTTTTTATTCTCTTCAACATTGTCAGTTGATTTGGAAGAAGTTTCAGCTGATGATTGGACTGGTGGTGATGAAGGCTTCTTTGGAGCAATAGTGGACTTCTCTTTTCTCTTCTCAGCTTCCTTAGCAGTAGCTCTTTTTTCTTTGATCTTTTTCTTCCTTTCAGCTTTCTTTTCTGCCCTTTTCTCATCACTTGAGGTGGATTTTTGTTCATCAGCTTTCTCATTGGCTGAATCAACCTTCTTTTCACTCTTCTTTGCAGCCTTCTTTTCGACAGCCTTCTTTTCAGCTTTCTCCTTCTTCTCTCTTTTTTCATTTGCAAGGAATGTAGCAGGTCGCTCAATCTCACCATTGAAGAATTTCAAAAACTTTTTGTATGCTGGTAAAGTATCTAGGCCTTGTTTTGGTTTGACATATTTTTTCGTAGAGTCCGGTAACTTATTGAACAAAGACATTGAAAAAGTTGCAGTCATGGTTTCTTTATCGTCTTCAAAAGTGACCTCTCTATACTTGTTGACAAATTGATCAACAGTCTGTGCATCTTTGAATTGAGCATAAGCCCTTGAATAAGTTGGTAATTTGAATGGTTTATTCGAATATTTACCTTGCACATAATATTTCTCTATAACGTTAGCATCATTAACAAAATCACCAACTTTCAGCCAAAACGCATCTGCACTCAAGTTTGGAGGTAATAATCTTATTGTGATCTTATAACCAATGTCTCTCTTCTTTTTCGTACCTCTCTTCTTTGGCTTTGACCTTTTCTTGGAACTTGATGATGTTTTTGTCCCATTTTGTCCATTTGGTGGACTTGGAGTAGCTGAAGAACCACTTTGAATTGGGAGTTTCCTCTTCTTCTCAAAGTCTTCACGAGTAAGAACCTTAGGTTTTCCAGCAGGGTTTCTACTACCAGCAACGTTCATATTGTATAGTACAGGGATCTCTTCTGCTTCTATCTCTTCCTTAGCGTTGAAGATTTCGGTTGATGCTTTTCTTTGAAACTTTTTTGGCTCTTTTTTTGAAAAAAGATCTCGAGGAGCTTTTGAATTCGCATGAAAACAAAAAACATCAAACAACTTGACGTCTAATTTCTGAGTTATTATTGAGATCTTAAGTTTGCACACATGTCACTGGATCAGTTCTTTGGAAGTGTGAGGTCTGCTACTGTTAATGCCCTAGGGAGAGATGGATCGGATCAATTTGCTGCTTTGTTCTCAATCAATATACAAGATGAGCCAACGGCTATTCAAATATCAACATTACAAAAAGAACTACATGCTAAGCAATCAATACATTTAGAGAAAATAGTGGAGGCACAGAACTTTTTCGATAACGATTGGATTCCATTCAATTCTTTAGTTGTGTCTTATTTAAAACTATGTCGGGATATCAATCCATGGTCCATTTTACAAAGTCATGATTTATTATTGAGCTTCTATAACGATGTATCGTTGGCCTTCTTGAACAACACATATGGTATTCATTTAAGCAAATTGGTGTTTGAAACAACAAAGTTGATTGTACCAATGATGAAGAGAATTGATTTCTTCCTAAACACTCTAAACGATGGTAAAAAATTCAAAAGATTGATATTTATCTCTACAGTGTTGACTAAAGTTTTCAATCATCTAAGAGCTTTAAAAGGTCAATCCAATAAGAAATTACTCATTATATTTATTGTGAACAATTTGAACAAGATCTATTTCACAATTGGTAATCCTTTATTATGTGCCAATATCTTTGCAAATATGAACTTACTACATCTCAAATTTAAACAATATCCCAAGGCCCAACAAGTTGAATACAGATACATTTTGGGGAAATATTATCTGATCAAGAACCAATTCTGTAAGGCATATCATCATTTCCAATGGAGTTATATCCATTCAAACAAGTTTACCAATGAGAAGAACACAATAAGGATCCTTAGATTTCTAATACCTGTCAGTCTTTTAATTGGGAAGCTACCTAGCAAACAATCCCTAAACATTTCACCAGAGCTACTAAACAATTACTATCCATTAATCAAACATCTAATAAATGGGAATTTCCTAGGATTTCAAAAACATCTATTCGATAATCAACAATATTTCAAAGATCGTTCATTATTGATCGCATTAGCTCAAAGATCAAGGATTCTTATATTCAGAAATGCATTATTCAATATCTTTAAATTAACCCAATCAACAAGATTTAGCTATGATCAAATAGGTGCTGTTTTAAAGATATCAATTGGATCCTCACAGCAACAAGCGCATTTATTCGGGAACCAATATCTTTTCCAAATAATCAATGAACCCTTGGATGATAGCTTTATTGAGAACATTTGTGTCTCATTGAATGAGAATGAGTTGATTAAAGGTAATGTTCTTTCTAGAGCTAGAACATTAGTTCTTTCTAAAAAAGAGCCATTCACAGATATCCCAGCAACATATTTCAAAAAATATGGGCCATCTTCGAATGAGAAATGGATGGATTAACATCGTCTCCAATAGCTTGTAATAGCATTAATAGCATAAATAGCATAAATTATTTAACGAGTTTCAATGAATCTTTAGCTAAAGTCTATATGTTCTCTGCATTCTCTTCCACATTGGGGAAATTCCCTCTTTTGGACATTAAGCCGTAATTTTTTTTTTCGTTGTCGAAAAGCAAAAAAAAAAGCTACCAAAAAATCAAGGTTCTTCTAAAATTGTAAGGGAAATCCAGTTCATTTGAAGGAGAAAAAGTTGTTCTTTCAATAGAATTGAAGGCTATTTTATCATTTAAGGAAATTGATAAGAAGTCAATATATAAGGAGATATAACCAAGAAATTGAACGAGTGTAATACTAGAGCTTGATTAACGTTTTCTTTTTGGGCCATATCTATAGCATCATCACATTTATCAGCATTAGTCAATCTGGAAACAACGAAGGCCAATTCTTAAAATCATAATTGATTGATATTTCAACATTGATTATAATTATATATCCAATTGGTTGAACTGAACAGCAGTAAGGCATTAGGATTAAAAAGGTCAGATATTCATTCAATAATACGCAATCCATCAGTTCTTTTTCTCGCTTAAACATTTCATACATCATCATATATTCCCATTATAAAACAAGACAAATATGACTGAGAGAGGTCCTGATCTTTGGCTTGAAGAAGTTAAGAAATGTCAATCGTTACCAGAAACAGATATGAAACAACTTTGTGAGATGGTTAAGGAGTTGTTGATGGAGGAATCAAATATTCAACCAGTACAGAGTCCCGTTACTGTTTGTGGTGATATTCATGGACAATTTCATGATTTGTTAGAATTATTTAGAACAAGTGGTGGATTACCAGATAATGTGAATTATATCTTTTTGGGTGACTATGTTGATCGTGGTTATTTCAGTTTGGAAACTTTTACATTATTAATGTGTTTAAAAGTTAAATATCCTTCAAGATTAACATTAGTTCGAGGAAATCATGAATCAAGACAAATTACTCAAGTTTATGGATTTTATGAAGAATGTCTTACAAAATATGGATCTACTACAGTTTGGAAATATTGTTGTCAAGTATTTGATTTCTTAACATTAGCTGCTATAATTGATGGTAAAATATTATGTGTTCATGGTGGATTATCACCAGAAATTAGAATGTTGGATCAAATTAGAGTTTTATCAAGAGCTCAAGAAGTTCCTCATGAAGGTGGATTTTGTGATTTAGTTTGGAGTGATCCTGATGAAGTTGATACATGGCAAGTTAGTCCAAGAGGTGCTGGGTGGTTATTTGGTACAAGAGTTGCAAGAGAATTTAATCATGTTAATAATTTACAATTGATTGCAAGAGCACATCAATTAGTCATGGAGGGTTTCAAATATCATTTCAAAGATAAAGATGTTGTGACAGTTTGGAGTGCTCCGAATTATTGTTACAGATGTGGGAATGTTGCAAGTGTTATGAAAGTTGATGATGATTTAGTTCCAAAATTTAAAATATTCAGTGCAGTACCTGATGATACTCAAAAGGCTGCACCTCAAAAGACTCAAAGAAGTGAATATTTCTTATGATAAAGTAGTTGAGTTGATATTATTAATGGTTGTTTTTTAATTTGTTTTGAATTTTTGGTTTCATATATCCTTTCCGTTTCAAATTTCCCTTTTATTATTATTATTTTTTTTTTCTTTCTCTCATCAAATTATTTTTAATTAGCATATATATGATAAAAAAGATTTTATGTTGAAATTGGACCCATAATTTACATCATCAATTTTGAAACGTGTTATATTATATAATTGTCATATTATGGGTTCGATTATGATGTATAAATATTGATTATAATGAAGTACATGATTATACTATACACAACTTTTTTTTGTACTACTAAGAAATTATTATATCAAAACGGGAAAACGCAAACTTTTTAATTTTAAAAAACTATTAACAACTATATTTAAATATTACTTATTATACTCTATTTATAAGACGATTGGATCATTTTTTTCTCTTTTAGCTTCACCATATTTCTTAATTCTAATGGCTTGAACAGCAATGAAACCTGAAGCTTCTTGTGGTTGGAACCCGGTTAATTCATCCATTGAAGATTCTGTAGCATCATATAATTTTTCAGTTTCTGAAGATCTACCTAAAACAATCAAAGAACCTTTATATAATCTTGCTCTAACTTGACCATTAACGGTATTTTGAGATGGTTGAATCATTGATCTTGAATATTCACCTTCTGGGGTGAAGTATAACCCATTGTATAAGATTTTAGAATAAGTTGGAGTAACAAATGAATCTCTAATTGCTCTAACTTCTCTATCCAAGGTTAAACCTTCCAAATCAATATGTGTGTTTCTTAAAATGGTTAAACCTGGGGTTTCATAACAACCTCTTGATTTGATACCAATGAATCTGTTCTCCACTATATCAATTCTACCAACACCATTTCTTCTAGCCAATTTGTTAGCAGTCAAGAATAAATCAACTGGATCTGAAACTGAAGTTTCTTTACCTTCTTCAGTATAAACTAATTTGACTGGTTTACCCTTTTCAAAGAAAACAGTGAAATCTTCTGGAGTTTCTGGTGCATCTAATGGATCAACAGTTAATTTCCACATATCTTTTGGTGGGGTAGTATCTGGATCTTCCAAAATACCAGCTTCGAAAGAGATATGGGCCAAGTTTTCATCAGTGGACCATGGTTTAGCAGTGGTTTGAGTAACTGGGATGTTTTTCTCTTCAGCATAAGCCAATAAATCTTTTCTACCGGCAAATCTTTCAAAGAAAACTGGATCTCTCCATGGGGCAATAACAACAACGTCTGGTTTCAAGGCGTAAAAGGATAATTCAAATCTAACTTGATCGTTACCTTTACCAGTACAACCATGAGAAACGGCAAAACAACCTTCTTGTTCGGCAACTTGGATTTGAGCTTGAGCAATGACTGGTCTAGCTAATGAAGTACCCAACAAGTAGACATTTTCATAGATTGCATTTGCTTGAATGGCTGGATAACAGACATCTTCAACAAATTGCTTTCTAACATCAACAAGGACATATTTGGTAGCACCAATGGCCAATGCCTTAGCTCTAGCAGCTTCGAAATCTTCTTCTTGACCAATGTTGGCCATAAAGGCGATAACTTCATAACCTTGTTCCAATAACCAGGCAAGGATAATGGAGGTATCCAACCCACCAGAGTATGCTAGACAGACTTTCCCTTTGGACATTATGTGTTTCTATAGAAGTATTGTGAATTGAAATGGATTCAATATTGTTGATAAAGATTTGAAAGAAGTTCAAAATTATTCATTGGTGGAATTTCCAATCCTTATATAGATTTTTCATTCGTGGCGGGAATCGAAAGTCGAGTCATATAGATCAAAACCGATAATGAGTCAACGATGCGGACGACAAAGAGACAACATCACAAGAAAGTAGGGCTCTAGAAAGAATGCAGAGGCGTGCAAGAGAATGTTGAATATGAATTGAATATATAAAGGGGAAAGGGCCCATTGATCTATATAAATCACAAGCGATCCACTACGATTTCTTGTTCAGAAGCTTCATCTTCTTATCGCTAAATTTTACCACTAAAAGCTGCTGAAAACCCATTTTCACGTCGAGTGAAAAACTTTTCACACGAGCTCCAACAGGGTCAAAATGTCGATGAGGCAATGATAAAACAGTGTCACTGTTGATGTGATTGATGATATTGGGGCCCTTTCCCACCATATTGACACCATTTAGCACTTCTTATCTTCACAAACAACTTTGGTGTCAAACTGTTTGGGAGGACCAGGCTCGTCAGTTAAAGGCAGGACTTAACTCGAGTTGGACAGTTAAGTGCAAGTGACATCGACGATTCGCTGGAGGGCTCGAAAATCCGGGGAAGTGACTTTATTTCAACTGCTATGAATAAATAGTTAATAGAGGATTGTTATATATATTGTTACGATTGTAGTTATGAGTGATGAGAGTGAAAATTGATTGTTTTGTATGTTTGTCAAATTTTTACGTTGATTGTTGGTGAAGTTCGTTTGGCGGTTTCCTCTTTCGGCGTTCGGCTTCAAATTAGAAAGTTGTAGGATCTCTACAAATAAGAATCGAGGATGAATAATGCAATGTATGGCCTTATATATTAAATATTGGTCGGTGGAGGGGGGTTCATGGAATTTGCCCAGCATGCTCCTTCCATGAGCTTGGCTTCTTTCTATTTGTTAATTCATAAAACTTTGGTGTGCATGAATATGGTCTAAATGTTGAATCTTGCATTTGATCACATAGACAATTGTTTTCTTTCCAAATGGAATCTTCAATAGGACAATTAGACATTGGTTTATGATGATATCCAATATCGTCGAAATAATGTACTTGATCTTTGGAAAGAAATAAGGCAACTGCAATTGAATGAACTGGTGCATCACCCCATCTTTCATAGAAAAATCCATTTGATTTATCCAAAAAATTGAAAAAAGCTTCATATGCTTCAGATCTTAGGAAATTCAAATCAACAACCTCAAAATTAGTCCAAAAATGACATAAATTATAAGTTTTACCTTCATCATCTGTAACAAATTTCAATAAATTATTTGAATTTATAAAATGTGGATACATTTCAATAAATTTAGTCACAGTGGACCATAATGTAGGCACTGTTTCTGGGAATTCATGAACACTTATCGTAAACCCATAATGCTTATCATTATCAGTCATGAATTTGAAAACATCATAATTGATATCACAATGTAATGTTGTTTCAGGTTCAACTCTCCATGCATAATCATAATGTTGTAAAATATCCAATTTATGATAAAATCCAGAGAAAAACCGACACATGAATCTATATGCCTCGGATCCACCATATGGCATTTTCAATCTTGAAGAGATTCTATTTTGTTTAGCACGATCTTTATCAATCCAATCTGGATAATTCCAAAAATTTTCAGGTATTATTTCAAATTTAACATTTCCTGAACATAAATTGACCATTTGTCTTTGGAATTCAGGTACAAAGGGTTCATTGTTGAAGAAAACCCAATCATAATGGAACTGATGATTGAATCGATCTTCCACTGATCTAACTGTTGTTGCCAAATTAAATAAATCATCATTTCTAGCTAATGTGAAAAAAGTTGCATTTGCCCTTTGATAACCATTTTTCAAATCAACAGGGTTTTTATAAATAACCTTATGTTCCTCTCCACTAGAAGAGGAGGGGCTTTTTTTCATGTCTTTATTTATATCATATTTAGTAGTTTCTAATTGTGATTGAAGATCAAGAACATGTTGATATTGTCGTTTTGTTATAAGTTTATGAGCAATGAGAAACACCACAAAGATCAGAATGACTGTGAACCGTAAAAGCCGGGTGTATCTTGACATGATAAAGCTTTTGACCCAGCAAACTCGAACGAGTAATAAAACAATCCTTGGGGATCCTTTAAATGATCTTAATTCGTTTTCTCTGATCTATTATTATATTTAATACTTCTGTCAAAGACGCGGTCGCGGAATATTTTTTCACTTCCCGATCGCCATAGCCGAACCTACACCAATTTGAGGTACACACACACACACACTACAGTTTTTTAACTTAACAAGATATATATCTATGAGAAATAACAATGCTTTAAACAAATTGAAAGAATGTCAAAAAAGATAAGTTATGAAAATGTGGGGCAAAAAAAAAAGAAGAGAATTAAAAGAATCAATTTAACCTGTATGTTTTTCCCAACCTTTTGGTTTAGTTAAACCTTTAACATCATGATATAGTCTTGTACATGAGTAATCTTTCCATGTGAAATCATCATTTGGTTTACACATACAATTGTTTTCATCTCTAACGGAATCTTCGATTGGACAATTATGATAAGGACCATGGAAATAACCGATTTCTTTAAAATAATGAACACGATCTTGTGGTAGGAATAATGAGGCAGCAATTGAATGAACTGGAGCATCACCCCATCTTTCATAGAAGAACCCACCATTTTTATCTAAATAATCGAAATATTTGGAATAAGCTTCACCTCTCCAGAATTCCATATTTGCAACTTCGAAATTAGTCCAATAATGACATAAATTATAAGTTTCACCACCATCATTTGAAACAAATTTTTCTAAATTATCCTTAGCGATAACTGAAGGATTTTCCTTGATGAAATCTTGAGTAGTTTTCCATAAAGTTTTAATTGTATCAACAAATTCATGAATAGATATTGTAAATGCATAATCTTTATTATTTTCTCTCATGAATTTGAAAACATCAAATTTAACATCACAATGTAATAAAGTACTTGGTTCCACTCTCCAATAATATTTATAATTCAACATTAAAGGATGTCTATAGAAAAAACCTGATTCATAACGACACATATGTCTATAAGATTCTGATGAACCATAAATAATATTCTTCATATCATGTCTTGTTTGAGCAGCTTTTTCTTGAGAAATCCAATCTGGATAACCCCAATGTTCTTTTGGAATGATACCAAATTTAGCCTCACCACTAACCAGAGTGGTCATCACTGTTTTAAATTCATCATTAAAAGGTTCATTATTTAAGAAAACCCAATCATATTTATAATTTCTATTGAAACGATCTTCAACAGATCTAATAGCACCAACTAATTCCCATAAATCCTCGTTTCTAGCAAGAGACACAAATGTTGCATTTTCACGGCCATCATTCCCTAAAACTAAACCAGCATCATTAACAATTTTTGGTGATTGTTGTTGAGTTGAAGTTTTCGGCTTGTTAACAGATTGGACATAAGTAGGTCCACCAGACGTGTTTGATAAAAAGAAGATTAAACCCAAGATGACCAAACTGAAGATGGATATCCTGATGATTCGCTCGCTGAGTCTAGCCATTGTTAGGATAATGAACAATTAACTTGACGTGGGGTGGGAGAAGAATCAAAAGATGTTGATTTAACAAGTTGAAAATATTACAAGTGAAACACACTTGATTTACATCTAGAGTATTGAATTTTGTTGTATTTTTGGCGAGGCGCCTTTTTTTTTGGCTGTTACGTCCACGCCGAGAGAAAAATTAAGGACGCGCGCTCTTTTGCTTATGTCAGTGCTGAGTCAGAGACATAGATGATGAATTTAGTAGACAATGATTTAATATTAAATGGTTTATCAATTAGTTGTTAGTTTAGCTATCGGGTTATGTTTATTGTTTTATTGGTTTGTCTCTTCTTTCCAGGTGCGTTTGTGTGTTGTGCATTGTCCCTGCTGCCCAGCAGTTAAATTAATTCAGAATTACTTTAAAGGGAACAGTTGATGTGAATTTTAACATGGCCATATACAAAACAAGGAGCAAATGGACAAATTGGTGGTGATGCTCAGATTTTGTTGGAGAAGGTATATAAAGCCAAGGGGTTCTCCCTAATCTTGATCTTGATCTTGATCCTGATCCTGATCCTGATCCTGATCTGTTCTTGTGGTTCGTCAAGGATCACAATGGCTAACTACTTTATTGAAAGGGAAAGCTTTGACTCGCTGGCCAAAATCAAGATAGCAAACTTGATCCACCATGAAGCTACCACTGTGCAACACCCTCCAAATATCATCTTGATCCAAGATTTTGAACCTTTGAAGTTGGCAAAGAAAAAACATTATGTTCCCTTCCAAACCGCTTTGAAAATACAAAAAAGAACAGGCGCTACAAAACCTCAAGGAAGACCTTTCAATTCGAATCTAAACGCTAGATTTCTCTTGTTCTCCAATGTTAATGACTTGATCTTGAACTTGTTGGGGATTAAGCGCCTCAATCTGGGTGGTTTGAACGTGACCAATGGTGTGTTTGATGAATTGGAAACAAATTCAATTACAAAATCGAATGGTGATGATACAAATGGTCTGGTCACGGCGCTTAATTTCTTCCACAATATTCAGTTCCAATCTATATCAAATGAATCTCCGATTTATGATATGAAATCAATCTCTTTTGAAAATTTCCCAGATTCAAGTTGTTTGATCTATAATGAATTATTGAAAATTTTCAATATTGAACAGTTTTCATTTATCAAGATAATTAGAAATAATAAGGGGAAATTAATCAAATTCGAAATCTTATCATCAATTGAATCAAATGAATTAAACATAGATTTCATTAAAAAATTCATAACTTATCCAAGATATAAATCTAAAATGAAAATATTCATTATTAATGAAAAATTTGATTCAAATATTTGGTTTTATAATGATTTAAGAATGTTGATTTGGGATCTTGAGAATTTGAAGATAAATAAAACCAAGATATTAATCAATAATGATATTATTTGACTGGTTCACCCATTGCTGCTTATTGACAATACCTTTCTTTGCATACCACTTCATTTTATTTGCTGGTCAAATTAAATCTAATCTCATATTCATGCTAATAGAACGTTCATAATACACTAATCATTCGCATATGTTATTTAAACTTGTAATCAATAATCAACTTCTTTTGTTTCCTTATCATCTCTTGTTTCATATTCTCTTGATTTTCTTGATTTATAACCTTGAGATAAATTAAATTTTCTAATCAATTGAATTTTAAATTCTTCACATTTTAAATCGATCTCATCATCATTCAATTCATCGTCATCTTCTAACTTATCACGGTATTCACTAACTTGTAAATCAATCTTTTGTCTCTTATCATCATGTTTTATCAATTCTTTATCTTTAACTAATTCAACAAATTTTTCAACTTTGGCATCTTCCCTTTTATGTTTTTGCCTTCTTGCAAAACTTGTCTCTTTCGCCTGGGAGTAGTTTTTCTGTATAAACCCATTGGTCCCTGAACCTCTAGCAGTGGATAACCCAATACCGTTATATGACATCTTAATACTGATCTACTGTTACTAATCGCACACAAGTAACAATATTAATTTATCTCTACTATAATATCATCAAAAATTCGCGACTATTAAATTCAAATTTCCAATATGGATCGCCCCCGGTTCTCTTCTCTGGCCACATTTCCGGAAGTCCCGCTTTGGGAACAGCGGAAGGGCCACGCAGAATACGTAGCGATTTCTTGGATCTCACATCAACTGGAATATGAACAGTTTGTCCTCTGATTTGAAACTTGAGTGATGATTGATTAGAATCGTTGAATTGCTCATGACTTCTGAAGTTGTCAATTATGATATCAAAGGTTATAAAAAACGTCCGTACTTCGTTAAGATTGATTCTTGTAATCATGGTAAATGTATTGCATCAATAGATTTTTTACCGGTATACATGATTTACTAATCTTCAAGGCTTTTAGTTCGATGTAATAGCACTAAAAACATGACGCATAGATTCAAAGATTAGAGTTAAGAAGGTACTTTTATCTTGTTGATACGATTGATATTATTATTATTATTATTATTGGGATAACTCATTAGAATTTCAAGTTGACACGTTTCAAAGTTTCGAAATTTACATGAATTTAATTCATTCAAGTTTCAAGGCGGTTGTTGCTTTGTATCTAAAGACTTGAAAAGGTTCAAATTTGAATTTGTTTAGTTCATTATATGGAAAGTTCTAGCACCTCGGCCGCATACTTCCAGGATACGTGCTTGGAAAAACACTCCCGAGAGAGACTGATGAGCCGATTTTTGTATCATACATATGATGGTCTACCTTGCATGAAAGTTTCGAGTCTAGCTAAACTTATTCAAAGTCTTGCTTTGTTGGGTTTGGAATCGTTGAGTCTGATTGTTCATATTTAAATACTCAAGACACTTTAAGCTCCTAATATTAAGTCCTAGATCTAGGTCCATTCGAGACTATTTATGCATGCAAAATCTAGTCAAGTGTATCTATGAACAAATCAATAAGGCATGAAATATTTCCATTTTCAAAGCAGATCCATACAAATCATGTAGGCCTAAGTTACAATAGGGAAATGAATCGTTACACAAGATAGCATATATCTAAGTACTATATGAATCTTGTACGTCTATATTTTAATAATTTAATTTCAGTGGAATCTGGTTCATAAGCATAGTTTTTAAATCTTAAAACGCTAAGCGACAGTAGTTAAAATTACTAAAAAGGAATTTTGGGTTGAGATCACTATTTTTTTCGCGGGACACTTGCGGCAATCAACATTCAATAGTGTTTAATAAGTCATTAGCTAGTAGATGGTAGTATATAGCAATCGAATTAATGAATAAAGATATGATAGTGGTGTGACATCTCTTTATAATTTTCAATTAATTTCATAAAGAATGATGGTTTCAAAACCCTTAATTTCGAAAATTTGACTTTTTTTTCTCAAATGTCAGACACATCCTTCTTCATTCAATATTAGGATCATAATCAGCTAGCCAATCTTGCCTGCACTAGAAAGGCAAACTTATCAACCAGTTATAGAATATCTCTTGGGAAAATATACAGCAGTAATTATAAACCATGACAACTAAACAGTTTTGTACTTTAAGACTCAAGATATTCATACTGTTGTTAAATATTCAACCCTCTAGAGGCTAGTCCACTTTCTGCTCGGTGAAAATAGAATACCCGTCTTTAATCTTCTACAAATACTCAAGAGTCAAGAAGTTGGCGATTGTGGAAAGCCCGGAATTTCCTTTTTGCACCGTCCATTTACTCTTCACCACTCTTCAATACAAACATCATTAACATGTTGTATTAACCAAACACATGATGCCCACTAATTTTGACAAAGTTGACCTTAATTCTGTTATCGGCTTAAATGTAGGAACAAGGATGGAATTTGAGGATAAGAACTAGGTTGGCTATACAACATTTCCCTGATGCCTGACATGGATTACCTAAGAAATTACCTGTAAGTCGGAGAGGGCAAAAAAAAACAAAAAAAACAGACCCTCCCTACCAAAAAGACCTAGCAAATTATTGAATTGTCATCTGTTGGACATTAAGTTCAGCAGTGTCATCAACCCATTGGGACATAATTAAATTTAATCGAATGGGGGGTGACCAACCCTTTGGGTATCTTTGCCAACACACCAAATGTACTGCTATATATCGTGCACAATAGTCTCATCGTACTTGTATGTAGGTGTGCCTAGCACAAGTTTCAACTTTATATGAGCCTTCATTTTTCCAAGTTTGTGAAAAAAGAGTTGATGCTTTGAGTTCTTGACACATAAATTTCACTACTTATAAACACCGAATGCTCTTCAAGCCTTGCATATTCAAAGTTAACTCAACGAATATTGTAGCTAACGAGATGAGAGTAGCACCAATCGATCCGGAGGACCCGAATTCACCTATGATGGGGTACCTATACTCTGTCACCAAGAGTTTCAAGAGCATCAAAGTTGCACATTTGAGTTGCTGCTGAACAGAGATCCCAATAGACTCATAGCGGTCCTTAACGTTTCCAGGGGAAAATTTTTCAAATGGGTTCTACAAGCTCCTAGTAGCTTCCCATCGGCTTTGTCACAATAATATGTAGCAGCTGTAGTACTATTAAAAGAAATGGGTTGGCGTTGGGAACTTGGAGATGTAGGTGATCACATGTATGCTGGTGTATTGTTAAAGCTCTGGAGATCGTTTAAACTCTGACTTTACATATTACATGTCGCTGTTTTACACACTATCCAAAAATTATTTACACTTTTAATATGAAAAAGCCGGAGCTGGTATAAATAAGAAAGGGAATCCAGGAAAATTAAAAACATCAATTTCTCCAATTAAATGGCATTTCTTCAAGATTCTGGAAAACTCTGGAAATACACAACCAAGTTAACTTATAAATAAGATCATCTGGCCCCTTCCGTCTTTGATAATATTTTTTTCAGGGACAGGATATAATGGATCATTACACATTGGCAAATTCATTATTATAAGATACCAAACTTTTGAAATTGAATTTGCCGCCGTTTTAATCTCAGCGCTTTGCCACTATACAACACATTACATTTGAAATAGAAGCACACAGAGAAAGAGAAAACAAGAAGAAGATAGAAGCAATTTTATCCAACAGCTTTCTCTCAAAATTAAAGAATTTCTTGATTTGAAAAAAAAATCTACCACTTTGGTGAATTCGCATTACCGCCTTATCATTTGATAAATAATAATAACAGCTGAACCGAACAACAAGCTATAGACGGAAATACGTTCTTTGCTTAATTGCAGGTTATGACAGCGGCAACTACAGGCACCAAATTAAGATCAAGAAATGGTTGTTTAACCTGTCGAGATCGTCACATTAAATGTGATGAAACGTTACCAGTTTGTAACAATTGTATCAAATCAAGTAAGACTTGCAAAAGAGGTTCAAGACTGAATTTCTTGAAGAGTACAGTTTATGACCCTGCAAGACCTACAAATTATGAAGAAGTAAGAGTTGTGGATCAATCTTTTACCATTCATAAGTTTTATAAATTTAACAAATTTCATAATTTTACAAATTGGTTTAAATTTCATTCTTTGGATGAATTATTTGAAAGTGATGAAGAATTCGAAAGAAGTTTGGATTTCATCAATGATCAATTGAATAAAAATCAACTAAGATTGATTTCAATTGTCCAATTAATTAATGATGGGTTTAACGTCAAGAAGTTTTTAAATAAAGTTCTTGTTATTCAACTACCTCAAATTGATCATTCCTTATTCACATTTGTTTCATTACAAAGAAGCTTATTATTACAAAGCTTTAATATGGAATTAGAATTTGGGGAACAAAAATCTATTGATAAATTAACAGTAACAGATTTTAGGAAATACTGTGATTACTTGGATACATTGGATACAAGATCTGAAAGATTTGAAACTCATTATAATATCTTGTTAAATTCTTTAAATTTAGCTATGAAGTTGAAAATTATCGATGTCTTTGATACAAGTTCAGATCTTTCCACTAAAGCTTCTGAAAATAGAAATTCATTTTTGAAGAAATTGAATTTAATAACAAACAATGAAAACCTACAAAACTTTGACAACTTAATGTATTGTTTTGAAATTTGGTTATTAGACTTGAATAATTCACTTTGGAATAATACCTCACCTTATTTCAGTGTTATTTATGATGATAAAGTGGAATTTCTATTGAGTAAGATTTTACATTTAAATTTGTTTAATGATTTGAATTATTTCTTAATTAAAGTCTTGACAATATTATTGAAATTAAATAATGTTTTCAATGAATATTCCACACATTTATCAAGAAACCATGAATTATTTCTTTTAATTAAAGATTTGAAGAATTTTGAAAATAATCATTTCTTATCAGTTTGTTTCCCAAAGATTCAAAATAACCAATTACATTTTTCAAATTTGAAAACAAGAAAATTTCATATATGGTATAACTTTATTATTGTTTATATATTGACGAGATTTCATGTTTCTGCGGAATTAAGAAATATGTTATTTACAGGTACAGTCTTGTTTGATTTTTGGCAACAATTTGAAGCTAATCCATTTAAAAGATTATCATTCTTAATATCAAATTATGATTATACCAATGATCCATTTATGAAATTTTTGAAAAACTATATCATTTTTGATACTGATGAGTTATTGATTGATGCTGGTGATGATCTATAAGATTAGCTATCAATCAATATTTAATTAAAATGGGATTCATAGCAATGTGTTCTTTGTTTTACATTATTAATATTATATTACGTTCTTTATGACCACCTCAAACATTTGCCTTTCACTGATTTACTTTGTTTTTTTTCAAATGTTTCTCATTTTATGATGTATCATGAATATATTTTGGTTTCGTTCGATTTCTGTTGATGAATTTACGCCTAAACACATCTCATCATATGGCACAGAGCTCAAATTTATCGATATCAATGGTTAAATTATAAATATTAAGAGAGAATTAGTTAATGGAATAGAGAAGAAATAGATACACATCCAAGTTTGTCATCAATTGGCAATAGTTCTAAAATTTGGTTTTGCATCGGAGGAAAAGAATATGATTTTTAAGGTCTTGTTTTAATTTGTACAA
Source organism: Hansenula sp. yHMH451 (assembly GCA_030571095.1). Taxonomy (NCBI): domain Eukaryota; kingdom Fungi; phylum Ascomycota; class Saccharomycetes; order Phaffomycetales; family Wickerhamomycetaceae; genus Hansenula; species Hansenula sp. yHMH451. The sequence goes on from JAJLXE010000009.1 coordinate 640,554, forward strand.
CTGGTTTTATTCAATGTTTTATCATAAAGTTGGTTATTTATATCATATGTTTGATTTCTTTGATACTTTGCTGCAATTTTTATTTTTATTGAACCATATATACAATGTCGTTATATCAACACTTTCGTTTTTGCAGTTATACATTTGGTTATAGTTTTTCCACACTTTGATTTATTTTATTAATGACCCCTGTTTTAAATATTGTTATGTGTATAGTTATAGACTGATTTACATATATCTTTTGGTTAGTATAGGAATTGGAATTGGGGCTAACTCAAGTGCGATGTAGAATCGATGTTTTGAATTGTTATAGCCCTATAGCAATTGTGGAAAAATATCTTTCTTGATTCGTATGTAGGATAATATCTGAGTACTTGTTAATTTACGCTATATGAGATATGCAAAATGGGAACTGAACAATTGCAGGTTTATGTAACGATCTTTCTAGAAGGTGGGCATCGAACTTTAATCTATCTGAACCACAGCTTCGATTCCAATTGAGTATTCACAACCTTTTCCAATTGAGTTACAACTGGGAAACCCGGGATCTTGGTAGTGATCCAGACCAACCGGAAAGCTTTCAACACAACAACTTTAGATTTACAATTATATATCAACACTTTATCACAAAAGACAATTAACTAACAACCTGTCAATCATCAACCAGGAAATTGATGTTCAAATCAAATCATAAAAAGGAAGTTGTGCAAGATTCAAAAAAAAAAAAGAGTTGGTGCTCTGGTACGAGCACAATCATTTACTGCCACTGAGCCACTCGGTACGGGGACAGACAGATAGTTCCCCCTGTGTTCCACCCACGCTTTGATAAGTTAGGCTGGAAGAATCGGAGCTAAGTGGAAGTTCTCCATTGCCCATGGGAAAATCGCAAACATGACTGAATTAACGAACATGACATAGAAGCAGGTTTTGAAACATGCATTACTCAAATTCTCGCCTTTTTAAACTTTCCTATTGTCTTGAAATTGTAGTTCGATTGTTTCTTACGTAGTTGTACTTCAACACAATTTGATTATTATTTCTCTGAGTTTAAATTTTAGTGTCATCATGAGTTGTTATATAATGTAATTACATCATTAAACTTGCTCTAGATCGATCTCAATATTGAACTGTACACAAAATAAACTTTAGGTGCTACAATTGATTGCATTTTATGGTTAGGATTTAGCAATAAATGTTCACCAAACTTATGATTAAGAGATTGTGGGTTAGTTTCGTCCAGGGGGAAGGATTACTAAATCTGTACATGAGTGGTAGTGTTGTGAGTCTCATTGAAAACTAACATTTTAATAATAGTCTCAAGTCTCTAAAGGAATATGATGTTTAATAAATCTTGAGTATATAGCTCCTTTTCATCGATTGTGGATATAGTACCAACACTTGAACATTTACCGCTTGCCCTTTACTTTAGGACGATCTCAATATATTTTAAATATCCGTAGATTTTTGGTTGCCATGTATATTTAATATCGAATTCAAGCATCAATTTATGATAAGACTCACTGTGGTATTGAGGAAAACTCTTAAAACTTCAATTCTAATTAAGGAAAATATATATATATATATACAAAATTGGGTTTTAGGAAATAACTAAAATAATTTTATAATTTGATTATCAGAGATTTCAAATTCTTTTCAAGTGTAAAATTCCACGGCCACACAACTTTCTTAAATCTAACCCAATAAAACTAAAAGTTGCTTTATTAAAAACCACGAAATTTTTTCATCATCTATATACTTTTAAAACTTCAATAAACCTTCTGAAATGGCTCAAAACAAGGCTTTAACTTTCAACCAGAGTGAGTGCCCCTACCATGCTATTGCATGGTTGGAAAAAACGCCCATTTTTCAACAACAATAAAGTGGTTTTGTGGTCTAGTTGGTTATGGCATCTGCTTAACACGCAGAACGTCCCCAGTTCGATCCTGGGCAAAATCATATTTTTTGCAATTTGTTTTTTTGCCTTTCTTCATGAATTTTTGTCATATTTTCAACCAGTATCATCCTTAGCTGAGTACTATGTACAAATTGAATGCTTTGGAAGTATTCGAAGGGCGAACTTTACCCATTTTTTTATTCACTTCTATTGAACTCCGAGGTGTTCGATGAGCTTATTAAGGCCACTACTCGTAGACAAAATCTTCATAAAAAAATCAAAATTACAAGAATCAAACACTAACAACTCTAGCAAAGTTGAATCAGAGAACAGACTAAAGTTTTAAAGATGTTAAGAAGAACATTGTTGCAAGTGAACTCCTTCGGTAGAAAGGCTGTGCTCCAGGGAACTCGTTCAAGGTTATTACACTCAGTCATGGTACCACATATATCACACCAGTTCAATAAATCCAATATAAGATACAATTCAACAGCAAAGAGTGGAAATAATGAAGGAACTAAAGCCCAGTTGAAAGTAGAGAAGCAAGAAATGATGATAGCAATGACTTGTAAAAAGTGTGACACAAGATCTAGTCATATCATGTCCAAACAGGCTTATACCTCAGGTACAGTTTTAATCAAATGTCCGGGCTGTGAAAACAGACATTTGATCGCTGACCATTTGAAAGTGAGTATTCAATTAAGAGATGTATTTGATCATGGTTACTAACAAAGGGGAAATAGATCTTTTCTGATGATAGAATCACGATACAAGATATTTTAAGCGCAAAAGGGGAATCAGTATCATCAAGTACAGATGATTTGGTGTTTGATGATATTCCTGAAAGATTAAAAGGTCTAATAGGTCATCATGCTAAAGACGCTCCACCTACTTCTGAGTCTGAATCACAAAAGGAGAATCAAGAACCACATTATCTTCCAGGGCAAAGCGATAATCAAGGAAAGAATTAATTGATGAAAGCACAAAATATAGAAAGACAATGTTTTTTTCTGTCCATAATTATTATTCACTTGATGGGGTTAATCAGCTTGTACATACCAAATCCACATATTGACAAATTTTATAGAAAAACTGTAGGTTGAGAATAAATTTATTTTTGTTAATCACAAACACAAAATATCCAGGCTCAACGACCTTGATTACCTTGATTTACTGACGAATTATTGTTATCGTATATCAAAAAAATTACTGAACACCCACTTTAGCTATAGATCTACTGCACCCAGGTGAGACCTCTTAGTAACTAGGAGTCTCTTGAATATTTCAAGCTAACATTCCAAAGAGACAATCTCATCAGGCTTTGGCACAAAATGTTTCCGGTTTACGCACATTTGTTGTTGAAGTGGCTCTCCCGTTTCCGACGCGAAAATGAATAAATAAAAACACGGTTTTGTATATGTTTTTCACTCTTGGGTCGCCACTATGTTAAAGATTAAAGTGACTCTACAACTGATAAACGTACTATAAAAGATGGCTAGTGAGTTCTCAAATTATATCAAATATTTGCTGAAGCATCCTACTGACAGTTTATCAAAGCTTATCAACCTTACGGTGGGTTCAACCAAGATTATAACGGAGGTGACTATAATAATACCTCTGGTGGATTCGATTCCAATGGCGGTGGCTCACAAGGAACTAGAACTCAGACTAAAAATAGTTTAACACCAGTCACAATTAAACAAATCAATGACAGTAAACCGATTATACAGGATGGTGAATTTGTTGTTCATAACTTAGAACTAAATCTAGTTTCCTTTGTTGGTGTTATTCGTAAAGTTACAGATAATACTTCAAATTTACAAATACAAATTGAAGATGGAACAGGGTCCATTGAGCTACGTAAATGGATAGAGGAAAACTCATCAGACGAATCAAATAGTTTTTTGAGAGATGGCACCTATGTTTTCGTTACTGGATCTGTTAAAGAATTTGGTGGTAAAAAAAACATACAACATACAACATTCCGTGAAATAACAGATTACAACGAAGTCTTATATCATCATTTGAGTGCAATCGACTCACATTTGAAAGCCCAAGGTATCAAATCAGGTAGTAGCCAACAGGAGACCTCAACAAATGGATTGTTTGTTAGTGCACCTGCTGCTTCTGAAGGCGGTTTATCAGTTTCTGATAAAATTCATGAATTTATTAGTGAAAACACACCATCGATGCCTGAAGGTGTTCCAGTCCAATTAATTTCACAAAGTCTGAACTTATTAGTTGATGACGTGATCTTACATTGTGGTAAACTAACAGAAGATGCCAAAATTTATGCTGGTTATGATGAAAATGGTTTTTTGGCTGTTTAGTGTATGAGCTCGGTAAAATCCATAATTATTGTTTTGCTTTCAATTGAGAACTTAATAACGTGTTGCTGAATTATCTTATTGATTGTAGAAATGGTAAATTCTGACGTATGATACTCCAATATATTTCATTCAAGATGTAATACAATATTAACACTTTACAGAACACATTCGCGAAGAATTGCACAAAATTGCAAAAAATATGATTTTGCCCAGGATCGAACTGGGGACGTTCTGCGTGTTAAGCAGATGCCATAACCAACTAGACCACAAAACCACTTATATGATGCATTTTGGTGGTGAAACTTTACCAAAGGTCACAAGAGCCGGGTAAATAAGAGCGGAATTCCGCTGCTGATTGATGATAGATACCTTGCCGAATTCCCTGACAAAGGTTCGTTCTTCTTCTGTTAAGTTGCTGCCCGCTAGCGTATCAATGATTTAGGTTTGAGAACGGTCCCATTTCAATCATGTTATAAATTCGTTTTCTGGTCTGATCTAACCGATGTGTTCTTTAACTTCACGAATACTTCTAGCTTTCACTATTTGACCTAATTATGGGACGTAATATTTATGCGTAGCTAGGAAAAACTAGAGGTTATGATTTGATTATGTTTTGTAGTATTAATGAAAATATAAAAGATGAATAAATAGTATTGGTTACATAATATAACCTTTGAGATATTACTCCTTACAAAGTTGCCTAAATTCGCAGAAAATTGCTCGGAACTGGTGAATATTCTATGCTACAGCTATTTGAAGCTGATATCATTCTAGTATATATATGTATCACGGGATTAGTAGGCTTTCTGGTTGACTTTTCACTAATTCGCAATGAACCCACCATCAACAAAAAGAGAATCACCGGTAACATAATCGCTTGCTTCACTTGAAAGAAAGACAATAGGGCCCTTAAAATCATCTGGAGTTCCCCACCTTCTAGCTGGAATTCTGCTTAAAATTGAATTATATTTTGTGCGATCTTCACTAGCATGTGCATGTGCTGTCATATCAGTGGTGATGAATCCTGGAACAATCGAATTAACATTGATTCCCTTTTCCGCCCACTCATTGGACAAACCTTCTGTTAGACTTCGAACAGCACCTTTTGATGCCGTGTAAGGAATAACCTCAGAACCTCCGATAAAAGAGAAAAGGGAAGCGGTGTTGATAATTTTCCCTCTCCTTCCTTCGGTTATCCAGTATTTTCCAAACGCTCTCGACAGCCTGAAAACAGAGGTAAGGTTCACCTGTAAAACGACGTCCCAAGATTCATCTGTAGTGTCCTCAGCTTTATTCAGCTCATGGTATATACCTGCATTGTTGATCAGAACGTCAACAGTTCCTGTTGGTGATTTACTTAGAGATTCAGGCAGTATGGAGTCGATCTCTTCATTTGATGAAGAATCTGCAATGACAGTAGAGACTTTCGAACCAATCTTTTCAAGCTTAGCAACAATGTTTGAAGGATTGGTGGAGCCCCTATGAACCAAAATAATATTTGCACCAGCTTCAGCTAAACCTATTGCCATCGATTCACCAATACCACGAGTAGCACCAGTGATTACCACAGTTTTACCTTTTAGCGAAAACAGTTGAGCGGACATCCCAAAGAGAATCAATTTGACAAACCACCAAAGGATCTGATTAAAGTTGATAAGCCCTCTTTTGTTGGTAAAGAGATATTGGGAAAAATCTTGGGAAAAGATCACTTCGGATATCGCATCTTTGTCTTTTTTCAACATCAACATCTTCACTGTTCATATTCTCACGCCACACCAAATCAAGATCTGCAAATTTGATTGGCTTCAAGTGGCATTAAAATCACCAAGAAGGGCAAATTTCGTCGCTAGAATTGAAGTAAAGTAAAGGGCGAAAATCTCCAGATTCATTAACCCCAAACCATAATGCCATCAAACAGTTCAAAAACATATGAATTCTGGGACAAGAGAGATGTACTGTATTTAGCCGGCCGGAAAAGGCAAAAAAATCGGTTTTGTGTCAAAAAAGATTTTGACTTCTGTTTTCCTTTATTTAAACCCACAAACTTCTAGATTTCCCTTGATCAGTAGCGCCATGAAACCAAATTCATCCATTCACGGCAGCTGAAACTTCGACTGTAATTGACTGTGCAAAAATGGTTGGAGTTATTCAAGGTTTGGCGGCGTTGGGGTGGTTTTTAAGAGCTTGTGATGCTTTCGTTCACCCTATAGGAATCCATGGAAGGTACTTTATAGATACAATTACAAGAGAGCCATTTTTTTTGAAAGGTGTCGACTATCAACCTGGTGGGTCATCAGGCGTTAATGATGCTCAAGATCCTTTGTCAGATCCAAACGCCTGTGCCCGTGACGTGATTCTTTTCCAAGACTTAGGAGTTAATGTAAATTGATACCAAAGCTATTTCTTGCAGAAGTTGATGACATTTGAATTGATTTTAACAGAAGTTTTCCTTTAGACTATTAGGGTATACTCTATCAATCCTGACTTGAATCATGATACTTGTATGACGCTTCTTGCTTCTGCTGGTATATATTTGGTTTTAGATGTCAACTCGCCCTTAGAGCATCAACATTTGAATAGATATGAACCTTGGACGACATACAATGAGTACTATTTGGAGCATGTTTTCAAGGTTGTTGATCAGTTTTCTGGGTATAATAATACTCTAGGTTTCTTCGCTGGAAATGAGATTATAAATGACAAAAAATCTGCGAGAGCTTCACCAGTGTTTGTGAAAAAGTTGATCTCTGATATGAAAAGCTACATAAATCAACATTCTTCAAGGTTTATTCCAGTTGGGTACTCAGCGGCAGATGACTTGAACTACAGGGTTTCATTGTCGAGATACCTTGAATGTTCGGATGACCGTTCAGTTGTGGATGCAGTTGATTTCTATGGTGTTAATACTTACCAGTGGTGTGGCGAACAAACCTTTTACACCAGTGGTTATGATGTTCTTGTTTCTGATTATGAAGAGTACGTTCGTCCAGTGTTTTTTTCCGAGTTTGGATGTAATGAGGTCACACCACGACTTTTTGAAGAGGTTGGAACGATGTTCTCAAATGATATGATTGGAGTTTTTAGTGGTGGATTGGTTTATGAATTTTCTCAAGAGCCGAACAACTATGGGTTAGTTGAAATTGATAATTTTGGAAATGTTCAGTTGTTGCAAGATTTTGAACCTTTAAAAAGCCAATATACGACTACTGAACTTCCAACTGGAAGACAAGTTAAAGAATTATATGATAGAGATGGAAAGAAGCAGAAACTAGGAGTCCAGTCGGTTCCTGAGTGCGAAGAAGAATACGATAATATAGAGATCACAAGGCAAGTTGAAGATAGCATTGCTGAAGAATTTATCTCTGATGGTGTCGGTACAAAGAGAGGTAAATATGTTCTGTTGCAAGAGGATGATTTTTACACAACTTTCAATATTACAAACTATGATGGAACACCTTATGAAGGCTTGGATCATGTCAAAGTGACAACTTTAGTTGATGGTTTATCAGAATATGAAGCCTCTCGTTTACAGGTATTAGAAAATGACGGTATGTACTGATGTTTTCATACATTTTCACTTTTCACTGTTTCTTTTCAGCTAGAGATGACTTGAATAGGAAAATTAACAAATAAAAGAAGACTGCGATCGACTTTTTGATTATTAACACATCTTTCGCAGGAAACAGTTTCACCAGGGAATCAAATAGGTTAATCGGACTTCTGATATTTGCTTTAGTTTGCGGATACGTGTATCTTTTCTGAATAGTAATAGAGGTTTGCGATTCTTATTTAGGATAAATAATAAATACCAAATGTTATGACGGAAGAATGGAACAGCTTCAGCAGAGCACAGGGAACTTAGTGTAGTTTCTAGGGGGTGAAAGTTGCAATTCGTTTGGATCGTTTCAGGGATAGACGTTCTAGATTCTTATATTTCTTGTAAATAAGACTGATCCATCTCTATCTTTAACTTTAACAGAATTTTTTGTGGTAAAGCAAGGATGCAGCAAAGTTTCCCAGTCATTTCTAGTTCTTGATTGATGTAGTTTATAATTTTTCAACATTATGAATTCAACATTTTGGTATCTGGATAAGAAGCTCAAGAATTTGAATAAATTATTGTTAACAAGATTATTTTCATCTTGATGTTCAATATCTTCAGGATCAACAGGGCTTAAATTTGTGAATGAAACATTAATAAGCGAAATCATACTTAAATGAGGGAGCCTTTCAATAACATCTTCGAAATGTGTATAGTTGATATAGAATTTGGGAACAAACATAGAGTTATAATAAGCAAAATTTGAATTGAAATTATCAACATTAATTGAATTGGCTTCATTTGAAGTATATAGACTAAAACCTTTTGAATTCAGATCAATAGTTAATTCTTGCAGACTTGAAAAACAATGGCTTAACAATAAATCATAATGAGATTTCAAATGAATTAATTTTAAGGATTTAACTTGCTTGAAATATGGCATCAATGCCCTCGAGGCACTGCTTGCTATTGAACATGACGAAAGTGTTAATGCAGTGATTGGTGACCAAGTTATTCTATGTTCGACAGATAAAGATTCTCTTGTGACCAAGGGACCACTTTCGTTTGAGACGGTTAACAAGTTTGGTTTTGTCAATGAACTTGAATCTATAATCATATTTGAAAGTTCCAATTCTTCAATGAGACCAAAGGGCCATAATAAGTTTGGTCGTAGGGCAATGTTCCAACCAGATTCCGACGATAATGATAGCTTGTTAATAGATGGGTAATAATTATGTTCATGGGCATATGTTTTCAATGAACTTGTCCATTCTGGGAATTGGAAACCTGGAGAAATCTCACAAATTTCGATATGAGAAATGTTTGGTAGTAATGAAATGATTTCTAACATGACACTGATATAACCTGAAGGATCACGGCTTTCATTTGAGTATTCAAATCCTGCTATCGATGTGATATCAGATTCTGCAGATTCTTTAACTGGATGACAAAATTTGATGTTCCTCACATATAGGGATAATTTATTTGTTTTCTTGTTTTTCGAGATTGTTTTCCTGAATCTATTCAAAGTCTCCTTATGAGATAGTTTCACATCATGATAAAGGAAGAATGTGTCAATAAAATCGTGAAGATAACGGCATGTTAAACATAAGATTAACCAATCTTTGCGATCAAGATTTTGGACAATCTTGAACAATAGTTCTAATGGTAGGCCTAACAACGTGTTTGGGGAGTATTCTATAGGGGAGCGTTCAGCAGGGTTCTTCTTCTCAGAAAACAGGAGCCTTCTTTTCTTTGTGAACTGTTGTAATCTTTGAATCATGGTTATAGTTATACTTTATGTACTCTCACTTGCACCACTTTAACGGCTGCAACAATTGTGGCTCGATGATTAGATCTTCAGTGCTTTCGTAAACCTTTGACAGGGGACCAGTTCTTCTACCCTTCGACCAGTCCTTCCAGCAAACTCAACAGTGCGGATTGTAACAACTCAAACGCTTGAAGATATAGAACTCAAAGCTCTTGACACTAAAATCACATACAATTTTTCCTCATCTTCATAGTGAAAAGAACTGCCATATAAACGGAAAAGAAATTTTTGGAGCTTCTGCGTCGGCCACACTGAGATGACACAGAACGGAATCGCGAGACATAAACTCTTCAACTTTTAAAACTACAACAGCGAAATTATCCCAGTTTATAAAACTTTTATAAAGAAACCCATTACACTAAAAACAAATAAATCATCACAAGAAGCAGATTAGTAGACGAAACCCAAAATTTTACCGGAAACGTGTTTTCTTCTTGCTTCTTCGTGGTCCATGATACCAGCAGAAGTGGTCAAGATAACGTAACCAAACTGTCTAGCTGGTAACAAGTTATCAGTCCATTTTTCAATGTCACCAATTCTGACGTTGAATCTTGGTGAGATAACACCAACTTTGTTCAAACGACCGTTCAATTGAACGACGATTTTACCTGATCTGTGGTCATCAATGTATTCGAATTCACCAATGTAACCTATTAGATTAGAAAAGTTAGTCTCCTGGTCATTAAAAATCGAAACTTTTCAGTTTTCCAACTCAATGAATCCATAAGGGGAAGAGATGTTAAGGAGAACTGATGGTCAATCTGCGATTATTTGCCATTTCTGACAGCCATCAAAGAATGAAAATACCAATCCTTCTTGTTCGCTTTCCCCGACACTTAAAAGACAGAAAGGGACTGAACACCGATCAATCCATCCAGTTATCAGCCGGGATTTCCTATACACTATAAAACAAAAATTGGATTCAACGAGTATTGAGAAACAGAACAGAATTTAAAATGAATGCACATACCATGTTTTTGAATAACTTGCAAGAATTTGATAATAACTTTTGAGGATGGTCTAATCAAAACTTGACGTTTACCGGTTTTTTCAGCATTGTTGATGGCGTTCAAAGCGTCAGCTAAAGCAGAAGTTCTAGTCATTGTTCAAATATCTATAAAGCAGCAATCCATGTTAGTATAACTGATACTTTATTCACAAAAAGGTTTGTGTAAAATAAGGAGCTGCATGAGTGTCCTCATTAAAATGGGAGTCATGAGCACAGATGAAAATCATAAAATATGACAAAAACATCTGCTGAAGGGGGGTGTCAAGGCAAGCAACAACGTAAAGAGAAAGTGTTCTTCAGAACCTGAATTTTAATGGATATTCAACCAGTCTTTTACTAATTGTTGCAAGCGATTTGATTCCCACATCAGATTTACCCTTTTTGGTCCAACCCAACCACAGGTGTACCTAAAAGCAAAATAACCTGCCAAAAAAGCATTTGGAGGCCTCATCAATAGCTCAATAATATCAAACAAGTAATCAACTTACTTTTATTATTCTCTGTTGATGTCAAGATTAATGTTGGTCAAAAGAGTACTTGTTCAAGATGAAAAATTTTCTTTGATACTTTTCTCGATCAGAAAGCCAGGTTGGTGCTGTGAGATACGCTAATTTGGAATTTTACAGAGTAAAATTGGGTCCATAGAAAATATTCTGAAATAGGAAGTAATCTTGAATAGGAAATGGTTATGAACCAAGACCCCAAATATAGAAAAGATCAATATGAGAGAGAGAGATCGAGTATTGATTTTTGGATTTGATGTGTCTATTGGCTTTATAGACTTTGGGAATGTCAATCGACGAAGATAAACGGGTGTTTGGTGAGGTAAGTACTAAGTGATTTGCAGACTGAAAATTTTTAAAACTAATATTTGACTCAGATACGGCAATATTGTGTCGCTTTATCTCAAATCGCTTTGGCACCAACTGGAATATTTGATGCGAACTCATCGAAAACTACAAATGCCTTGAAAGACGTATATATACACTTCAGAGACGCATTGAAACCTGATACTACAATCTCCGGAAGCTTGGCTGATTACGTCTTCGTTCCACTTTCTTACCTATTAAAACAACCAAAACTTGGTGATGTTCAATTGGAACTATTGTTGAAAACATTAACATTATTAATAAGGCATTGTTGGACAGCTGCAGGGGCCATACCCTATGTTTTGGCAAAACAACTATTCCCGTTGATAACATTCCTGACAGGGGGAAGTCCCAATACTGAGGATAAGACTGAGATCAGCTCAAAATCAACAGAATTACAATTGGCTGGTTCAATTGCATTGAATGATTTTTTCATATCATTATCCAAACAGAAGGGCGCAAATATATTTGATTTCTTCTCCAATGTCGAAAATTTACCTGCTTTAGGACATGCTGTCACAGTGTTATTGTATTTTGCAGAACACGGGAAATCTGTAGAACTTCAATCACAGGCAGTTAAAACTCTTGATACCCTATATTTTGAATTGATTAATGATGGTGAGATATTATCGTATATTTTACCAGGAAATGTTTCGAGTTTGACAAAACTCATTGCATCACCTGGAGTTAAGACTCATTATACCGTTATAATAGATGCAATTGGCGTTCTAAGAAAATTGTTGGTGTTGGTCTATAAAGATGAGGAATTAAGACCTAAAATCAAAGAGCTAGAAACCATTGAGGATATATTGGATGGTTCTGAACTTGATGCTATAACGCTTGAAGATGCAGACCTGAAAAAATTGCACAGAACAAGTGCTTGGTTGAAAGCTACATCTTCACAAGTAAAATTGGCTATATTGAACCTTAAGAAAATAGGAAACAATGTTAGGGTTGAAGTTAAGAGAGAATTATTGACATTTTGCAATGATATCATAAAAAATTGCATCTTTTCTTTGAAGCCTTCGATATCAGTTGTCGTTTCAATTTTGGGTATTTTGTCCAGTGACTCAAGGTTGAAAGTTGATTCCAATTCTTTTTTAATATTATCCACTAATATGCAACAGAAAGTTTTGGACAAAGTCGTGTCATCGGAATTAAACTCAAGTTTTGATTCATTTTCAGCTATTGTTCAATCTCACAATGAAGATAAAATCATTAACTCACTAAGCAGTATTGAATTCTCACTTAAACATTCCCAAGACCAATTCCTCGTTTCCAAATTTATAGAATCTACTACAAATGAATTATCAGACATGTTGAGAAAATCATACTCAAAGTCGAAAGTCTTGCATATCACAGATGATAGTGCCAATTTGATGCTAATCTCTAAAGAGGCAAGTGATCTTAACACTGACTCTTCCTTAAGCCCCATTTTTTCCAACATTTTTTCAGAGGCAGTCGAGACAAAGCTTGCTAAAGTTTTTCAGCTAATTGGAAAACAAAAAGAGCCTTCAGAGTTAATTGAAGGACTTTTATCAGAAGATGTGAGTGTACCTTATGAAAGATCCATTCGTTTGTGGATTGCCAATAATTTGGTGAGTGGTTATTTCGAAGGAAAAAGACCATCAAAAATTGTTGATGAATTTCTTGATTTTGACAGAAGTGACGAAGAAGCCATGGTCCCTACTGGTGAAGCTGATACCGCTGAGTTCACCTATTCATTATTGGAATACTCTAAGAGTCTTCTAGATGAAGTTTCAGAACTCCAATTAACTCAAGAATCTGAAATATCAAGTGCGATTGCTCTAGATACCATTGGTATAGTTTCATATCACCTGCGAGAAGAATTCCGCTATGAACTAGTGGACTATCTCTATCCAGTCATCGATTCAATGGCTTCACCTCTGGAGATTGTGAGAAAACACGCCTCTAATACCAGTATGATCATTGCTGACAATCTATATCGGGGATCATTATATGAATTGATTCTTGATAATGCTGATTATTTGGTTGATTCTGTTTCTATCAGATTAAGTAATGCTATGACGACAAGGGCTACAGCTATTCTTGCTCTTTGTACCAAGATTGCAGGGACAAAGATTATCGAGACATTTAAAGATGTCATTGAAATAATATTCTCATTGTTGGACTACTATCATGGGTATGAAGATCTTTGTATTGGATTTTTCATATTATTTGAGATCATCTCAGATGAGATCAAGAAAAAATACTTGCATGACTATGATACCAAGAAGCTGGAATTTTTTGAAAGTTCTTCAACGTATTCTCCCTGGGGATTGGAAAATATCGAGCAATTGAAGAATCTTTTAGATAAATCACAAAGAGAAGTCTTTGTAGAGGAGAAGCCTAAAGAGCTAGAAGATGACGTTGAAGATGAAATAAATGCTCCAGATAGTGATGACGAAGAAGGGCTCGAAGAACCTCAAGAGATCCAAGAACCAGAGAAGAAATGGACATCACCAATCCCAGAAGATACATATAAGTTATTACAACAAATTATGTACTATGGTGAAAGATTGCTAACACATCCTTCTGTGAAACTTCAAATACAAATTTTGAAAACATACCAGAAAATAATACCAATATTAGCCACTGCTCCAGATAATCTCCATCCAATAACTGCATCAATTTGGCCAGTTGTTGCAAAAGGGGTTAACAATGATGATGCTAAATTGGTGATCCCAGGATCCATTGTAATGTCGCAACTATTGGAGTATAATGGAGGATTTTTATCTACAAGATTTACAGACTTTTGGGATCAACTTAAAAAGAATACTCTTTTAATAGCTGCTAATAAAAGTCTCTCAACACACAATAAGCTGGTTTTACCAGGTATCAATTCCAAAGCTTTTGAGAGCTTGGTCAATATGCTTATTGTTGGACTAAATTTCTTGGGAAGATATGTACCGGATACTGTAACCGAGGACATCATAAAGAGCTGTGTTGGAGTGATTCAAGATGTTGAAAAGTTTGGTGTCAATGCAGATATAGCTTGGTCAATTAAACAAGAAGTATACAGTGCTCAAATTTTTCCTAAGCATCCTTCAGATCTTGTTGTTAGTGACTCTGGTGAGGTATTAATATTTGCACCCGCTTCTTAAAGCTCATTATATAGCTTATATATCCAATCATTATCAGTACCAACGACGAGAGGGACTTCCAGAATGTCCCATTGACTGATTTTTACACCTAAGAATTACTTACGAAACAATAGATGAAATTAACAAAAATTCGTGTATGCAACGTGTGTCGACCTAATCGACAATAAAGATCTTCAACTGATCAAAATTATATTAATAGATTTAGAGAAGGCATAAAAGAAATAGGAAATCAAGTCAACAAACTAAGAACAATATTCCAAATAAGACTAATTAAACAGTTGAAAGGGAAAATCAAATGAGGAGGTAAATATTTAAAAGATATTATTGAACAAAGTGGCCAAAACAAATATGAAACTTTCAAAGTGGTAACATAAGTCTATATGGATGAGTTAGTATATGTTTTCCAAAAATAAACAAAATAAATTCACATACCGTTTTCATTGCAATTGATATAGCAGTTTGTTCCCATAGACAATTTAAGATTATGAAAAAAAATTGAAAGAAAGGAGCACCAACCATTTGATCCACCAATACCCTTGACACGACATCTTCAAAATTGTAAACTAGGTAATCGATCCAAAGAGAGCTTAACAATCCATTTATTGCACCCCATATCAAAAATTTCACCAAACGATCATAATGAACCTGTCTATATAGCTGGATGACAGATTGACCGAAAACAGCAGATATTATCCCCAATAATATGGAATTTAATAACTGATGAACATTATCAATGACTTCTCTGTGTCTAATAACAACAATGAATGAAACCAATTGTAGAAAAGTTAAAAAGACCAATAAAGATTTAGATCTTGGGTCTAATGAAGTTTGAATTTTGATTTCATTTTTCTCCAAATCAAACGATTTCTTTGATTTATTTTGCGTGTCAGGCATCAACCACTCCTATTCAACCTTTCGTGAGGGGTGTTTGGGATCCTTTGTTCAGGTCTTTGGAGACTGAGGGAGGTATCAAGTTGAAGAGCCTTGAATGTTGATCTGATTCGTTGTTCTTTTCATTGTCTTGAAAGAAGCTTTTTGACCACATCAGCCAGATTCCTTGGAGATGTTCCGGTTCGGGCACAAACACTAAAAATGGGTAAAATAACATCAAAAACTCCAGATTTTGCAGTGTTTTGCAACTGTTGAATTGAAGGAAAAGAAAGATAATGTTTGGATATCAACAATGAAGGGAGTGTATTTCAATCGTTTCACTACAACTTCTTACTTGAGGGGTAGTGTACCCAAGGACCAGTCCGATATTCAAGAATGATCTAGTGCTCGTGTGCTGACTTCTATGCTTTCACTACAGGGCCATGAAGGTCAGTATCCCACCCACACATTGATTCAATGCCTCATAATTTTTGAGCTGGTCACTGTCAACTTTATAGTAGTGAACAGAATGAAGATCCTCTTTGCAAAGTTGCAATCACAAGACAGCTGACAAATTTGTGAATTCCCAGGTTCCCCAGAAAATGGAAATCTATAAATTTCATGAAAATCATGAACCAAGCTTCTGTTCCAAGAAGTTGACAACAACAGAAAGCAAACAAGCAAAGCGCTGTACTCGATTTAAGTGATTCCAATAGACAAGCCTGAGAAAAGCTGTTCTGCGCATTGAATTGAACAACATCATCTTTGTTTCAGAGTGATTAAAGGCAGATTTGATCTGAAAACTATAGACTCAATTAAGCGCCAGTATCAATCATCATGACAAGCAGAGGTTCAAGAGGTAAAAAGTCATCATCAAATGGAGAAGGAAGACATTTGAAAAAGGTTCAAAAGGTATCATTGTTGGAGATGAAGGAGAAGAAGTTTATCCGTGGGTTATTAGATCTTGTTGGGTTTCTTTACGATGGCGATGAGATCGAGATCAAGTTACCAATGAAATGGAGTGATTCTTTAAGATCTAGTGCCTTGTATCAGACATTGGATATGGATAAAAACGTCTTTTTCCAGGACGACAATATTGATTGTGAACTGATTGAATCTTTTAGATCCAAAAATGGTCTAGTCATTTGTCTTTTGACTCAGAAATTGAGAACAAATATTGAATTGCTTTTCCTTTATAAGCAGATTTTAAAATGTTTCTATAAGATTATTTGCCTAAACAATCTTGGTGAAAGAATTGATACTGTTTTGTTTGATTGTAAGAACTTATTGGTCGCTTTTGTTGTTGAATCTATCCAGTGTTCATGTGGCTATGATGAGGATGAAGTTGAGGAGCTGTTGAGTAAATTCAAGGACCATTTTTGGTTCACTTTTGATACCCAGTTACCTGAGAGGAATGTGTCACAAGGTTCTGAATGTAAGGTGCAATTTTCCAGAATGAAGATGTATGCTGAAGAGAAATGCAAGGTTGATCATGAACTTGTTCTTTACGGTGTTCTTGTTAGTAAAGGTACATTGTCATTGACGGTGAATCCATACTGCAAAGCGTCCTGTCCTGTGTTTAGTGTTGATCTTGGGAGATTTGTAGATCACAAAGCAGTTGTACCAACGGTCAATAAAATGTTAATGATGGTTGAGTTAGCCAGAAAGCAGATGTTTGACGAGGAGCCAGTCTTCCATTAATGGAATCAGCAGCTGTGCAACTAGATAGTTTCTAAACATTAAAATGGCTATTGCTCAATAACAGTGCCCTAATAAACAAGTGATAACTCTCATAAAACAATAAAACAGCTTAATCTGTCAGAATAATCCAAAATTTGCAAGCGCAGCCAATCAGAGAACAGAAAATTCTGATGACCATTCCGCGCTAAGTGCTTACATCAACAAGCGGTATTCGCTTACATAATACCCGTTCTGCTTATACTTTTTTCTGTTTATTTAAGATTAACAAAAGCTTTAAGGCTAAAAAATGATGGCAATTTTTGATATTTTAGTTGAATTTCACTTATTTCAACAAGTAACTTACGTTAAAACTTCAAAAAAAGAAGTAATAATTCACTACTAGAATAAGCCCTGGTATTCATTAGATTGCAATTTCCAGGTGTACACTTTCAGGAAACAGCAATTACAGCACAAAAGGGATCGTTTTCAGATTTGAATATTCAAATTTCACTATCACGATTCAAAACAAAACCTCAACAACAACTTTGAACAACCACAAAAAGCTGATTTTGAAAAAAACACAAAAACTTGGCTATTATCTAATATCATATACAAATCATAATGTCTTTTGTCACTTTAAAGAACGGGATAGTTAGCGCCTTTTCCAGCAAATCAAATGATACAAAATCAAAGGGTCCTTCAAATTTGAATCCGAATTCATTCCAAGGTTATAACTCCATAGATAATAGAAATGATGAAGAAGAACAGTTAATAAATGGTCAAGATGTGAGTGATGTTTATTCAAAACATTATGATGACGATAATGAATCTTCTTCAGGTCCTGGGATCTTGGGGAAAATTGATCCAAGAGTTATGTCTGACGCGGTTATTGGATTATCTGATGGATTAACAGTCCCTTTTGCCCTTACCGCTGGGTTGAGTTCTCTTGGTGATTCCAAACTAGTTATCACTGGTGGCTTTGCTGAATTGATCTCGGGTGCTATTTCCATGGGTCTTGGTGGTTATTTAGCTGCTAAATCTGAATCTGATTATTATAAATCTGAAGTTAAAACTGAAAAGGCTAAATTCTATTCAAATATAACTGAAGTTAATCATGAAATTGAAGATATTCTTTTGGATATAAATCAAGATTTCAGTGAAGACACTATCGTTTCATTTATAAAAGATTTGAAGAAAAATCCAGAAACAATGGTTGATTTCCTTGTTAGATTTGGTAAAGGTTTAGAAGAACCTGCAGAAAATAGACAATTAATTAGTGCATTGACAATTGGTGGTGCTTATTTCATTGGTGGGTTCATTCCATTGATTCCATATTTCTTTGTTGCCCATGTTGATAGAGGTTTAATGATTTCAATAATAACGATGGCTTTTACATTATTTTGGTTTGGTTATATCAAAGCTCAAATTTCTTTGGGTGAAACTTGTTCCACAGTTAAGAAAGTTCAAGAAGCAATTCAAATGATGCTTGTTGGTGGATTAGCTGCTGGATCTGCTTGGGTCTTGGTTAGAGTTATCGGTTAAGATTCACCTCAAGAGTTTTTACACGCGGCTCACATTATTTATACTATATCGTCCATTTTGCATTAGAACCAAATCTAAATTATTATTAAGTTATTATTTCACCAATACTATCTTTTTTCTTTATCCATTTCGTTTGATTTCCATTGGTTTCCTTGATTTTCAGCATCTAATAATTATAAACAGTTTTCTACATCAAGACTGAAAATTTAAGAATATATTGTTTTTCTGTCATTTGGTTTATCCACAATTCCCATTTACTTAGTTGAAGGAATCATTTCTTCTTTTCAAAAAGATTACAATAAAAAAAAGATTCCTTGACTATACTGTATATTAGTCCCACATATAAACTTTATACATATGATCAATTATTCATAAATCAAGATTCAAAATTATATATGTAAATACATGATCCAAACGAACTGGAATTATTTACCAACAACCGCTCTCAAAGTTTCTTCATCAAATATGTTACTCCCATTTTTCAAGACATTTGCTAAAATTGTTAAACTTCTTTCATTAAAATCTGGTGCTTTTCTAACTTCATCAATATCATCTCCATAATTTTCAAACATCAATCCTAAATAATCATTTTCTAATTGTTTATTACCTTGAGAAATCAAATTATTCACTTCATTCAAGTTTATATTTTTATTATTTGATGATGATCCTTTATTTAATGCAGTTTTGGTTAGTTGAATGGTTTTGAGTTTATTCTTAACATTTTGGAAATTTTCACCATTCTCTAGATCTTCAGTTTCACCTCCTTGTATTATTTCATTATCTGATAAAACAGCTAAATCGCCTTCTTCATCGATTTCTTTTGTTTCATCATCTTTTATATTTTTCGTTGTAGTTTCTTCTTGACTATCGTTATCTGAATCACTTGATGAATCTGAAGAATCTGAGAAATCTTCGGTTCTTCTCTTCTTTCTTCTGCGTCTATTAGCTTTTGATTTCACTTCCTTATCATTCTTCGGTATTATTTTGCCCATTATGATTCTTCAATACTGGGTTAATTTAGTCTAATCAGCTGCATCATCTCATCTCTTTAGTACACTTTGATAACATGAATTTTTTTCCTAAGAGTGTGCCATTACCGCCAAAAAAAGAGATTAGGTAATCACCATATTCACAGAGAGTTGGAATCGATCTAAGGACATCGATGTTATACGATCTATATAGAATTAATTATATAAAACCGTTGTTGGGCTGCTTTTGACTGTTATCGACCTGCATAATGTACAAGGACAGCTGTAACGATGGATTTAGCACAGGCATCAATTATAATATCGAGACTTAAGCAGTACTAACATCAAAATTAATACAATAATATTATGATATGATATTATCATTCATGATCAAGATATACGGACGACTTAGCTTTTCAAACAAAAGCTATACCAATATTCTTACCCGACATAACCCTATAACTATTGATGCGATAATGACATTTACTAATGGATTTTCAAGACATTACACTACTCTAAACTAGGTCTAGTATCTTCATTATTTAAATGAATATTAAATTTCGCGACTTTTACGTGCTCCTACCATGGTGCTGCATGACTGGTAAAACGACTCATTTTTCAACATCAATAAAGT
Organism: Hansenula sp. yHMH451; assembly: GCA_030571095.1. NCBI lineage: Eukaryota > Fungi > Ascomycota > Saccharomycetes > Phaffomycetales > Wickerhamomycetaceae > Hansenula > Hansenula sp. yHMH451. Next base: position 660,847 of record JAJLXE010000009.1, read on the forward strand.
GGTTTTGTGGTCTAGTTGGTTATGGCATCTGCTTAACACGCAGAACGTCCCCAGTTCGATCCTGGGCAAAATCATATTTTTTGCATTTTTTGCGCGATTCTTCGCGAATGTGTTCTGTAAAGATTCCGATATTTTTGATATTTTGGTATTGTTTTCCAATAACTTTCCATTGAACAGGAACAATCTAGCTTTTACTACTCAAAAATTGTGCATCTCGCTTCTCTTTATTCATACATATTGATCCAGCTGTATTCATTGATTCAAAATGGCAGAAGAAAGTCTGATATCTTCTTTGTATCCTCCACCACCTGCGTACTATAAGTCGTTTAATCCAGAGAACTTGGAAAGATTCAAACAAGTTGCAAACAATCAAGAACCAATTTTGCCAGAGAATGATAAAGATTTAGAGTTTCTGATACCGCCAAAGCCACCCACAGGCGAAACTTATAGATCTTTTGGTAATATATGGCATGTAAGTTTACTGATGATAAGAGAACATCTTGAGACGGGATGAATAACTAACAGTTGAAGTTTGACGATAAAATACCCAAACTAGAAGACATGGGGATCTCTCAATTATACAAGGAGTCAGATATACCGACAGAGGAAGATTCAAAGTTCAAGATTGAAGAATTGAAAAAATTATTGAAATCATTATTGTTAAATTTTTTAGAAATTGTTGGAGTTATGAGTGTCGCACCTGAACAATTTGCAACCAAGATTGAACATATCCGTACAATTTTGATTAATATCCATCATATTTTGAATGAGTACAGACCTCACCAGTCTAGAGAATCGTTGATCTTGCTACTTGAGAAACAAGTAGGGACGAAGAAAGATGAAATAAAGGAAATCGAAAAAGTTTGTAATGAGGTGGAAACTAAGATCAAACACCTTGTTGAGCTATACGTCGATAACAAGGAACAGACCGAGGATGAGAAGAAGCATGAACTCGAGCAGCTACCAGAAGGGAATAATGATGCCATTGTGGAAGAAGCAAAACAAGATTAGTATAGCAGAAATAATGAAACTTGTATGCCATGCTGCGCTAGTGTTTCTCTCCAGATGTAGAAATACCTTGGAGCTTCTTGTTGGGCCATGTAGCTCTAAATCAACACAGTCAAGAAGACTGAGACACGATAAATATAAAGATCCATTAGGTATCATTAAAATGCTCTTCTTTGTCGGTGGTGAGCTTCACGTATTGCGATCTTTAGTTGAGTTGAATTTTTCGCACTCGAAAAAAACGTAGGAAATAAAAACCATCTCCATTACAAATAACCACAAAAGACCAAAATTTCTAACCTTCTTATCTTTGAAGAAGTTGATTCGTCTTTGGTCTTGAAGTTAGAAAGAAGCGATACAGGAAAAATGTCTGACGCAATGGATGTTGATGTTCCACGTAAGTATTGGCCGGTACTTTGTTTAGAGAAGATGGATCACTAACCCTTTCATGTTTCAGCAGCTGGAGAGGAGGAAGAACAACAGCAAAACCAATCCTCAGAATTGGAAGCCATAAAGAAAGTGAAAAAGACACCAAAGAAGAAGTTTGAAGTTAGAAAATGGACCGCAGTGGCATTTTGGTCTTGGGATATTGTTGTTGAAACTTGTGCCATTTGCAGAAATCATTTGATGGAACCATGTATTGAATGTCAACCAAACTCGATGAGTGCCACAAGTAACGAATGTATTGCTGCATGGGGTGCCTGTAATGTAAGTATACATTGTTTGTGAAAAGTTTTCATGGGATATTACTAACATTGATTAGCATGCTTTCCATATGCATTGTATTTCAAGATGGTTAAAGAATCGTAATGTTTGTCCTCTTGATAACAGAGAATGGCAATTCCAAAAATACGGGAAATGATCGTTCAGGAAAGTTGACGAAAGTGAGGAATAGAATGGAAAGAAAGAAAATGGTGGCCCAACGTTAGATGAATATATACAACCTTAGCTCAAATTGGCGATGATTCTTTTGAGGTGTGTCGAACAGGGACTTGAAGTTCCCTCTTGTTTATGATTTATTATTTGATTTTATTTTGGTTTTTGATTTGTTAGAAATGTGGAAGAGTTAGGATATACGTTACCAGCATGTTTTTGGTTTTGGCGATTCTATTGAGTTTTCCTACATACTATAATACTACATGGCTCTGCTTGTTAAAAGAACTTGAACATCTATAACTGTACTTCTAGTAATCACACATCAATCTCCCCATAATAACGTTTGTTTCTTGGGAAAGTCCCTATTACAACACTTGTTAAAGTCTCTCCCTTCAAATCATTAATAGCACCTTGAACATTTTTATCATCATAACCATCACCCCAGAATTCGATAAAGAAAACATATTGCCAAAGTTTATTTAAGGAAGGTCTTGATGTGATACTAGCCAAATTGATACCATGCTTAGATAAAACGTTCAAAGCCTTTGCCAAAGCACCTGGATTGTTGTGTTCCACAGTGAATGCTAAAAGTGAAATATAATCTGTATTCAATTTTTCAACATTTTTTTTACTCAATATTAAAAACCTTGTTGTATTCTCTTTATTATTTTCAATATTTTTATGCAAAATGGGAACATTATATATCTTTGAGGCATGTTCACTTCCAATAGCTGCATATTCTTCACCCTTTTCAGCCGCCTCTTCTACAGCTTTTGAAGTAGAGCTACTATCAAATTTATCCAAATGTTCTCCAGTTGTTGATAGCCAATTAGACACTTGACCCCAAGCTTGTGGATGAGTCAGTATATTTTTAACCTTGGAGATATCCTTAGCATGTGTTAAGACACAATGATGAATCGAAACAAATTGTTCTGCAACAACATGGAAAGTCCCCTTTGGATCAGTTTGTCCTGGAATTAAAAAGTCTCTTAACAAGTCATAAGTGAACATCACTTGTCCATTTGTGGAGTTTTCAAAGGGCACAACACAGTAATCTATCTCATTTTCTGCAACCTTCTTGAAGCATTCTAATGAAGTGTTAGTATTAACTCTTTGGAGAAATCATGGTTTCAATCAAACTTACGTTGTATTGAAGACTGTGGTGATAAATGTGTCTCACCAAACTCTTGAATGGCAGCCTAAAAGTGATTATTAGTACTAGTTCCAATTCGTGTAGCGCTGTTGACCCACTTGATGAGTATATGAACCTTCTGGTCCTAAGTAGCCAATCTTTGCGTCTTGAGAGGCCATTCTATAGCAGTATGAATATAAATAAAAGTCAATTGTAAGCTTGAAGTTGAAAGAAAACAGTACTTTCACGTTGAAATTTTCAAGATCAAGTTCGTTATTTTTCTGCCTGAACCGGACCTTACTGATGAAGAAACTTTACAGCGTAAGAAAAAACGATAAATTATAACTATCATTTATTTGTAGAAGTATTACAAGTATTACAAGTATTATGTTTTCAGGAATGTCGTAAATTTGGTGGGTATGTACATGAAAATGTTAGGGAAACCTAGTTCTCCAAAGATTGAGCCTCAGCTAAAAGTAAATCAACTGAAAAATTTGAAGAGCCAGAAGTAAAGTCTTTTAACAATTGTAAACGACGCTTGGAAGCTTCAGTTTCGGACATGGCACCGTAAAATCTTTGAACATTCAATAGTAATAGTTGGGAATCTGGGAGTTTAACAGCTGAATCCTTTTCCACAGTACCGTTCATCAAAACAACACCATTACTTTCTTTCAATTCGGTATGGAAAATGATTGAAGTATGAGGTCTTGCAAATTCTTTATGAACTTTAAATTCCATCAATGTTGTGAACATACAATGTACTGTCTCTGGGCCAACAAATTGCCATTGGACATAATGTAAATCAAAGCCTTCACCTTCTCTTGGTAATGGGAGAACAAATGTTGGATTTTCTCTGGCGTTTCTGTATAATTTATCGAAAACTTCACTTGGAACCAAAGATATCAAAGAATTTTCATTTTTGGCGAACCTAGCTCTCCATATAAATTCTAATTCTTTCAATGGCAATTGTGAGATCTTTTCGACATCGACAAATGAGCTTAATGTCTTGTATGGTTTTTCAGGAGCAGAAGCATCTCTAGCCCCTCTAAGTTTAGACTCATGAGACTTTTTCTTCTGTGCCTCAATTGCTTGCTTTCTTTCATATTCTTCTAATTCAGCTAATGGATCAATTTTACTAAACTCTTTACGAGACTGAGAAAGCTCATCTTTCAATTTCTCTTTCAATTCATCAACACTACTTGCTCCAAATCTAAACAGCAATCATTCTGTTAGTAACACTTTCCGCATTCAACAATCACTCAAACATACTCTTGGGCTTTTTTTTCTAATTTGGCACGATATTTTTCAGTTGGATCTTGCTTTGCACTTTTTTGTACGAATCTCACATTGGCAATAGAGGCGAATCTGGCTTGGTTAAACCTTGCGCATCTTCTCAAAGAGTGAACTAATGAACTTCTTGGGACTATCATCTCTAATGATTCTTCGTTTATGCTTTTTTCCTCAAGAACACAGAAAACGTATTAAAGAAGAGATTCAAAAACTGGCGAATTTGGCTCATCGTCTCTCGAAGAAGTCGGAGTTGCGGACTTTTCCACGTGATGATAAGCCACTTCCGAGCCAGATGTGTCTAATAAACTACAATAACTGGAATAAAATGCAGCATAATTCAATTGAAAAGTGAGAGGAAAGTAAAGAGTATAAAATTACTGAGCCTGGTGTTATTTCAACTAATTCACAAACATTTCCCACTCAGAATCGTATCACTACTCACTTACCACGCCAAAATTTGGCGATTATTACGTAATGTTTTGTTTACCATGTAATTTTTTCCCAACGTACCTGAAATAACCATAACGGATTGAAACTTGATCTCTAAGAAAAAGACACAAGTTGCCATAGAATTGACCATCTCCACAGGCCTCAAACGGATCCATCGACAGCGTATTGGCTAACACCCTAGTTGATTCACCTACTCTTCTCCCATTACATCTCAAAACTGCTGCGAAATTTGTTGATCTGCTGGCATAAACAAGTTTTTTTTACATGGAATCAAGGCTAACCGAAAGCGCGCCTACGAAGAGCTAAAAACATACAATACCCAAACGGCTTCAACAGTTGGTCGAACGTGCAGACGATGGCCATGGATACGGAGTATCCAATGTCCACTGATGGGAACAATTTCAAACCCACTCTGGCTCCTCCAAAAGGACCAACTTCAAACAAGAAGAAGAAATATTTTGCTGATAAACCGTTACCACTGCCTGCTTCTTCTCGAGGAAGTGTTGATGATGAAACATTTGTTCACGAGTTCTCCAGAACTGATGTTAGAGAACTCATACATTCAATCACTCAAGAGCTTAAGTTAAAGGGGAATAAAACACCACTGGTACTTTTGGCCTTCAGACCAAAGATTGATGATGAGAAGCTTACAACATTCTTGAGTCAGGTGTTTCCGAATGGAACAACCCCGGCCCTATTGAACCAAATTGAACGAGCTGTCAAAGATACTGATGAATACACATTGATGGCCTCGCTAAAATACCTGTGGTCAAGATTACCTATGGATTCAATTATAGGCTGGGATGCTTACGAAACTTTCAAAAAATTAGAAGCCAAATCCGATTATCCAAAGAAGGCGTTTTTAGAATTCATGCCACAATGTTTAACTTCACCCGCACATGCTTCAATAGTTTATGATTTTTTGGATTTACTTGTTTCATTATCTGCTAATGCTAAGGAAAATCAATTAAGTGGGAGGAAAATCTCTAAAATGGCTGGGTTATGGGCTTTCCATGGACCTCCAAATTCTGCTAATTTAACAAAGTCAAGACTTGATCCTACTGAGAATTCTTTCAGAGAAGGTTTGAAAGATTGGTTGCCAGCTGCGAACGCTTTGTTTCATTTATTTTTATCATTTCTAAGATCTATGCTTCCAGATGATCAAAATACCAAGCTGCAACTACCAAGAACATTACAAGCATTGCTTGCAAGTAATTCATATCCTCCACCAGATCTCACATTTTCATCTTCAACATTAGTTAGTGTTCCATTGGTCACTATTAGATCTTCATCATTGTCCCAATCGCCTATCGAGTTATTGAACAAAATACCCAAAGTCTTACGATTTGATAGTCCAAATGCCTTTGAAGCAAAAGAAGACTATGCTCTATTAAAATCCTTATGCAAGAATGATGCAAATATTATGAGTAAGCTTTCTGGTGAATCAAGAAGAATTATTGGGTTAATGTGCAAGAGACCTTCTGAAGGTACATTGACCGCTGGCTGGCCCGAATATCACCCACCTCAAAATTTGCATGAAAAGAAAACTGAAGTCTCTGTCTCAAGAGTTTCCATTGATGACTATTTCATATGGACTTGGATGTCGAGTATGTCTTTTGAAGAACCATCTTCCAAAAAAAAACTGTTTGGTAGATCGTTGATTTCGGAATTTGTGTTTGATGGGTTCAAGAAATGGATTATCGTGGAAGAACAGAATATAGAATCTACAGTAAGGAACCATAGACCTCCAATTCCTGAAAAGCCTAAGGGTCAACAACGGGTTCCAAGTGCTCAACCTCATTATAAATCTTTATTATCGGATGAGCCTGCTTCAAAGGTGAACAAAAAGTCTAAACCAAAGGTTCTACAGGATCAGCCCGTTCCTAATAATATCCAACCTCCTGCTAGAAAGACTTCAGTTTCAATGTCTCCAAAGTTAGACCTTTTGAAACCATTCAAGAAATTCCAAAACCACCATGACAGTAAGCCATTACCAAATGCTACACCACAGGTTAATAATTACCGCTATGAAAGAGATATGGAATATGAGCCTCCGGAAGATGTTGGTGGGTTACCAGAGATTGAAACAAATCAATATAGGTTGAGTATGCCTCTTGATAGCTTTGGGTTTGATGAAGATTATGATCAACAACAACAACAACCTTCGAATCAATACCAAAATCTTTACAGTACAGGTGAGTATCAAACAGCAGCACCACCAAGACAAAATGATTTCAGTCAACCTATCTATTATGATCATGACAATAGATATGATGCCGGGAGTGGAGAAGGGAATGGCCATGAATTGCATTATTACGATCCAAATAGTAGGGATACTTTCGTGAACAACACTTATAGACACGATTCACCACCAAAGAGAAATGTTCAATTAAATCCAGGACAGAATACCGGATTCTATCAAGCTCCATCATCTCCTCATAAGACTGATAACAATTTAATGGGGACAAATGGCTATAATGGTTCCATTGAAGATTTAACCAATATGGTTAATAAATTATCACATCAAGTTAACCAAGTTGAGAACAAGTTAGTGGGAGCTCCATCAGACAGCGTTGACTACTCAGAAAGGAAAACATTCACTCACGAGGATTCGTTTCAAGAGCATCAGGCAAAACTATCTAATGTCACATCTGTAAGTCAAACATCTTCGGTGACTTCCAAACCAAGAAGAAAACCACCTCAAGGAAATGGTGTATACGCCGCACCCCCACCACCCATTGAAAAAGAAGTTCAACAATTTCCACCAAATGGTCATTATGCTAATGACCCATACGTTGACTTTAATTATCAGAATCCAACTTCTCAAAGAAACTCATATGTTGATACTCAATCCAACAATAGATATTCTCAGGGTCCACCTCTGCATCCACAAGATGCATTTCATCATGGGGCTCGACAAGTACCACATACAGCTACTGGAGACTCTAGAGAAGCACTGCGAGCTACGATTACTTCAGATAATACTGAAAGAGATAGCTACTATAGTGCCAACTCTAATTTGCAATCCAATGATACCAAATTTGAATCACCAGCTACCGTTCCAATCACAGATGAACAACATAACGTTGCTGCTGATGACACCTTGGTGATGGACCAAGATACTACTAAAAGATTCTCTGGTAGTTCGCAAAGACGTTATCCCGAAAGTATCATTGAAACATATGCTACGCCATCTTTACATCCGGCTGTTGATAGTGAAACTTCAAGCTATGCTAGCCCAGCTAAGAATGTAAATAATGCAAACTCACCACATCAAGGCCACCGTTTGAGTCAACAAGGTAAATTACCACAAATCGCAGAGCCTCTAAGTACTAGTGATGCTCATTACATTCCAGAAACCACTGATGTTCCAGATGTCCCAATCCCAACACCCTCCCCTTCTAGAAGCCCAGTAAGGAACTTGAACACAGTTCAGCTTAATGATCCAGGTTCGTTTCAAAATCCTTCATATGCAAGAGGCTCCAATGGTTCGCTGCCTACAGGTCAAAGTGTTGAATCTGTGATTAGTGGAGATCCACATCAGAGAAGATACTCACCAGATTCTCGTTCTTATCAGAGTCAGAACAGTGATGGTGAACGAGTTGCTAGAAATGGTTATCCAACTGATTCAAATCAGTCATTGGGTGTTCCACAATACCCCCAGAAGCAGACCAGTGTTCAAAGTTTCCAAAGTGCTCATCAAGATATATCAGATCATAATCACCAGATCTCTACACCTCAGCGCCAAAAAGTCTCACCTTCGAGCACAAATTATGAAACTCCATATAAGTCACCTCCAGCAGATGTCAATGGTTATGCAGCATATAGCAATTCTCAACAGCCCTTACAACAAGCTATGTACAAGTCGCCACAGAATCAAGCTGGTGCTCCTCCAGCACCTCGTTTTGGTACACCTCCACCAGGGAATAATGGCAGATTGACAGTCCCTCAATCAGCTAGACCACCAAGACAGACTTCACCGGGTGGTCCTCCAGGTGGTCTGAGGGCTCAATCAGCCTCACCTAGACCTCCACGTACGAAACAACAGCACGGTGTTCAACATGGATATCCACCTCAAGATGCTTATAATGGTCAACCAGCTTATTATCCACCTCCACAACATGGTCACCAACCTTATTATCCACCTCATCCACAACAAGGCCAACAACCATATTATCCACCACCTCCACAACAAGGCCAACAACCGTACTACCCACCTCCACAGGATCAACAAGGTTACTTCCCTCCTCAGGGATATGGCGCACCACCTCAGGGCTATTATCCTCCACCTCAACAATGGTATCCACCACCTCAAGGATATGGTCATCCGCCACAAGGGGCACCAACTGCACCAATGGGAGCGCAAAGTGGAAGTAAACCGCCTCCATCTAAGACTAATGGGGCTAGTGATTTCGCTATTGGACATTTGCCTCAAACAGGTGGTGTCAATAAGTTACACAGAACAAACAAGAATGATAAAAAGAATTTACGTAACGCACTAACCCAAGGTGATTTTGGGATCTAAATTGTACAAAAATGTTATTAATAATAAGTTAATTAGTGAATCAATACTGTGATATAGAATATAGGACATTGTATATATACTAATGATTTGTAGAATTGACGCGTTCATAACATTTCAATTTTCCGATGTTTATAATCTGGCTGTTTATATTGTTCCAGAATTGACACATTGATAAGGAGCGTCAAATTTTATTTGTTTGACGCGTCTCATACGCCAAAACTGGGGATTCACGTGACATTTGTTTATGTTTTCTAAAAAAAAATAGGAAAAAAAAGTATAAGACAAATGCGAACTTTTACACAAAACGAAGAAGTTGAGGGTATTTGTGCTTGTCCATATAAGAGCTTGTTGCATTCGTTTGAAATACCAGGGCACAGTTTGTTATATTTTCTTCTTATAGGTGCCAATACTAGTTGACTTAACCCTTTGATCGTGAGCTTTTGAAGAACCTAGAGTTTGCAACAAGACAAAAGAGTCCTTCACTAATTATGTCCCAACTAACTCAAAGGGACAATTATCTTTCACCACCAATCTCTCCTAAGAAGACTGGTGTCACCTCAACAGAAGCTACTGTTGTGAGCGAAATTGTTGAAAATCAACCTGAACTCATTGTAATTGATAATTCAAATGGGGACAATAGTGCCTCAAAACAAGAAGAGTCTCAATGGATGAAAATCAATGCTTACCCTAAGCAAACACAGAGAAGTGATATAATGAAGTTTGTGAATTCTTACAATATCAAGGGGATGAAGCCAAAATCAACCCCAAAAAGGAAAAGAAAATGGAATACCGCAAGTTCAAGAGATGATCAAATTGATCCTGAACAATCATACCCAGCTAAAAAGGTTCAAATTTTGGAGAATGAAGATGGTGAGAATGCTGACCATGGCTCTCAGAAACATTGTGGTTATGGAACAAGATCCAAAAATAAATTGAATGGTCAATCAGGTTCCTCAAATAACAGTTCTGACGATAATTCCAAATCACAGACGAAGAGCATTCAAGGATTCTTGCGCATTGACAAAACAGTTCTGGATACTTTGAGAAAAGGAGGGAAATTGACTTTTTTGCAGCTGAGTTCGGTTCAATTGATTCATGATGTGGATATTGATGATATTCCAGATTTCGAACCTGAAATCACAGTTGATGAATTGACACTTAATAAAGTTTGTAAGAAGTATGGTGCGAACATTGAGAAGCAAGCAGTAAAAGCCAGGGATCTTGTAATCAGTAATATCTTGAGATTGACTCCTGACCAATTTGCTGACACTAAGAAAAGATTTTTCGCAGAAAAGGCAAGAAAAAACTATAGTGGTCAAACATTTAAGAAGACTGATGCTCAAAAGGCTTGTAAAATAGATGTCAACAAGGCTTCAAAGATGCATGAGATATATCAAGCTTGTGGTCTTTTGGAAGGTGAATTGTATGAATTCAAGAATTGAAGTATGGATTATTGTTGGGGACTAGGGTGATTATATTTGGGATATCTTGGTTATTTTTTTATTTTGGGTTTTAAGTGTATATTAGTAAACTGATGGTATGGTATGGATGTTGAAGACATTTTGGTGGACTCTCTTTTTAATTTTTTCGGTATATGGGTTGTTCTAATAGGTAAATGGTATGGGTTAAAATTAATATTATTCAATTGGGCATGGAATATATTTCATAGTGTGTGTGTGTGTGTGTTTAGCGTAAAGCAGTTAATGGAACTTTTTTGTTTATGTGTTTCTAGTTGACTCTCGAGAACAACATTGTGGACGTACCGACAACTTTTGCCTTCCGCGAACACGTCAAAAATTTTGGTGGAAATTGGAGTCTGAGCTCAATTGGAAGGGTTTTGTTGAATTGGAGGTTGAGTTTATATTTGACCAGATCAGCCGAATAATCAATAGTAGGATGCCACCAAAGAGCAAGATTGTCAAGTTGAAGCTTTCTTCCGAAACACTGAAGGATTTCCCAGTGGAAAATACATTGGCTACTCCAAAAAACAGACGGAAGAGTAGTAGTTCCAAACAGGCTCTTGAAACGCCAACACCGGTGAAGAAAGAACAACAACAGAGTCTGAGTGTCAGTGAGACACCTTCCAGAGCTACTACTCCATCTGCAGGGGAAGAAGGGCAAAAGAAAAAAGGAGGTCGTGGTGGAGCTGGTGGAAATAAAGCCGGTAAGAAATCGATATTATCATCACCAGCACCTGAAAGTTCACCACGCCCAATTGATTCGCCAGTTACAGGGAACAATGACGGGAAATCCAACCTAGGGAAGTCAGTTACCAATGTGGAAGATGATAATGGAGAAATCAAGAGCGAAGGTGGAGAGAAAATATATTCAAATGGCACTGTGAGGAGATGGGTTAAGAAACCAATTGATATTACAAGTTTCACTGGTTATAATATTGAATTCAAGAGTTGGACTGGAGGTGAAGGTGGGAATAAAAAAAGCACCAGGGGTGATGATGAAGAGAGTGGTGGTAAAGAGACCAAAGTGAAGAAGGAGAATGATGTGACTAAGTCCTCTGGCTTAAAGATACAAATCAAGTTGAATAATAAGACTTTAGATACAGAGGAGAGTAATGTTAATTCTCGAGATCAATCACCAGCATTGCCAGACGATGCTTCTTCTATCGTTTCTACGCCAGATGGATCAGCTACTGCGACACCAATCTCATGAACCATTATTCTTCCTCGGCCCTGGAGTGTTTTGCTGTTATAGGTATGGCTTAAGAATTGACTGAAATATAATTTGTAACTATTTGACAGGTTGGAGGATATACGGCTCCAAGTTAAGTTCCAAGTTAAGTTTAACTGTGGTTTAAGGCACTGTTGATGTGGATTACAACTAACCGGTCAAATATGGCCAGGTACCGTTATGAAAAGAGATTGATGAGCGAGCTTTTCATTTGGTTCATCAACAACAACAACACAGCGCACAATGGAGAACAAGATACAATACTCCCCCTGATGGCATATATAACTAATGAGCAACATAATAGATGTTTAACTTTCACCGCAAGGAGATTAAATGCGATAACGTAAATTCCACGCCACAGTGCGAAAATGCAACTCTATGAGAAAAATAAGCCTTCCAATGGAACTTTCTCCGGGTTCTTGGACCTGTCAACTCGATAGCATTGGTAACTAAGTATCAACACTTCAGAAGAAAGAGAGTGACCAACACCTTAGCATCGCATCGTTGGCATGTATGTAGATTCTCAAGTTGTAAGTTCTCGGGCTCGATTGTAGACGGAAATATTCTTATCTTTGAAAAACGAGATGTGGATTGCTAGCAAACGCTCCACGAGAAGCCATATTAAACAACCACCTCACAGGGTTGAAGCCATACAGGGCAACCAGCGCAAGTTAGGTAGAAGATCTAGTGATTCAGCCATATACGAGGGATCTCTTGAAGGTATCATCAGGCTCCAATCAGGCTCAAATCTACAGCGGAAGGAATACTATGGCTGTCTTGATTTGGTAATAAGTCCCAAAGTATCAAATAGCCGATCAGCAGTTGATCTAATCACATCATTATTGATCACAAATCCATAACATTGGCTCCAAATTTCAGGAAAGGTGAATGTTAGAGTCATAAAAATTGTTGGAAATCTGCAAGGGCATCGTATAAATAGTATCGAACATCCTCTTGAATTGGGTATGAAATCTTCTCAAGATGAGACCTTTCTCTAAAAGCAAAAAGGGATACATTCCTATACCCAGTGACTCGTTTACTACTCTTGATACTTTGATTGATAAAGATAAATTATATGAAACAAGAATTGGAACAGAGAGCGGTATAGAAATGGGGTTATTCAAGAACAAGAACCAAATATCAGAACATTCTCTTCATTCAACTGATGAAGTTGATGCTTATGCTAGTCAAACTAATATAGAGAAGGATAACTCAGCATCTTCCGTGGTTGGTGAAGATGTGGAAAGAAGTGGGATTTCCAAATCAAGTATAAAGGGTATAAGTGAAGAGATTAGAGAGATTGATAGTGATGATTTTTCATTTATTGAAGGTGATGTTTCAACTTTAAATAACTCACCTTATCCAGAAGTTCGTGAAGTGGTGCCAAATACTGACGATCCAACTATAATAATTAATCATTGGAGAACTTGGGTTATGACTACAATTTTTGTAATTGTTTTCGCTGCTGTTAATCAATTTTTCTCTTTACGTTATCCAAGTTTAACAATTAATTATTTAGTGGCTCAAGTTCTTGCTTATCCATTAGGTAAGTTTTTGGCAAAAGTATTACCAGATATAAAATTCAAATATTCTTGGTTTAATTTAAATCCTGGTCCATATACTATCAAAGAACATGGTATCTTGACAATTTGTGTTGCCTTGACATCATCAACTGCTTATGCCATGAATATTTTGATTTCTCAAACAAATTTCTTCTATAGAGATTTTGGAATAGGTTATGAAATATTATTAGTTTGGACTACTCAATGTTTAGGTTATGGTCTTGCTGGGTTAACTAGAAGATTTGTTGTTGATCCTCCAAGTATGATTTGGCCTCAAACTTTGATTTCAGTTTCAATGTTTGAAGCTTTACATTCTTCAAGAATTGATAAAACCATTGTTCATGGTTGGAAAATTTCAAGATATTCCTTCTTTTTAGCGGTTTTAGTGGCCAATTTTGTTTGGTATTGGTTCCCAGGTTTCATTTTTAAAGGTTTAAGTTATTTCAACTTTATACTATGGGGGTCCAAGACAAGAGATAATTTCATTGCAAATTTCATATTTGGTGTTTCTGGAGGTGTTGGTCTTATCCCAATAACTTTTGATTATACACAAATCTCACAAGCTATGACAGGTTCTGTTTTCAGTACCCCTTATTGGGTATCTAGTAACACATATGCTTCTGTTTTCATTTTTTTCATTGTGATTTTACCAATTTTATATTTCACAAACACTTGGGATGCTAAATACTTGCCAGTTATCTCTACAACAACATATAATAATAAACAAAAGAAATATGATGTCAATAGCATCATGGGAGAAAATTTCGTGATTGATAAGGAAAAATATAAGGCTTATTCACCTTTATTTGTCCCATTTTCATATTTATTAAGTTATGCTTTGAATTTTGCTGCTGTTACAAGTTTATTCGTTCACTGTTTCCTGTATCATGGCAAAGATATCTATAGAAAGTTTAGAGATTCAAGGGCTGGTGGACTGGATATTCATCAAAGGTTAATGCTAAATTATAAACAAGTGCCAGACTGGTGGTATGCTATTGTTTTTGTGATATTCTTAGCTTTATCATTTGTCACTGTCTGTGCATGGGACACTGGTTTACCAGCTTGGGGGCTTGTTGTTGCATTGCTGATTAGTATTGTTACTTTCTTACCTCAAGGTATCTTGGAAGGGACTAGTAACCAAGAAGTAGGGTTGAACATCATTACAGAACTAATTGGTGGTTATCTATTTCCATTCCGCCCAATGGCTAACTTATTGGTGAAAGTTTATGGATTCATTGTTATGAGACAAGGTTTGAATTTATCAAGAGATTTGAAACTAGGGTTGTATTTGAAAATTGCACCAAGAATCTTATTCTTTATTCAAATATATAGTACACTTTTAGCAGGTGTTACACAAGTTCTTGTTCAAAAATGGATGAGAGGTCATGTTAAAGATTTGTGCTCAACATCACAAGGTGATGGGTTCATTTGCTCCAATGGACGTACCATTACCAATGCGGCTATTATTTGGTCATTACCTCAATATTTGTTTACTCCTGGTCAAAAATATTCCCCATTATTATTGTTTTTCATCATTGGCCCTATCCTAACGGTTATTGGTTGGTTGTTACATAAGAGATGGCCAGATAAGATCATTGGTAAATTCAACGCACCAATCTTTTTCGTTGGGCCTGGTAATATTCCACCTGCCACCCCATATAATTATGGTTGTTTCTTTGCACTTTCCAGTTTAATTTATTACGTTAGAAGTAAATGGCCAAAATGGGATGCCAAATATAGGTTTGTTTTAGGTGCTGGTGTCGAAAGTGGTGTTAGCAGTTGTCATATTATTTTTATGTGTACAATACCCAGGTGGTAAGCTAAGTTGGTGGGGAAACTCTGTCTATCAAAACACAATTGATTATCAGGGCACTCCATATTATAAACTAGGTAAGAATGAAACTTTTGGTCCTGATAAATGGTGGTGAGTTTTGAATAAGAAAACAATGTGCAATCTTCAGCATATTCATTTGTGATCAATAATGATTATCTCAATTCGACGCTTCATTTTTTCGTTTATTTAACAGCTGTAGCTTCATGTCCAATGGTACCTAATGACTTATTTTTCAATGAAAACAGGTCGCCTATCTCTGTAAAACTTTGTGGGTAATTTGATGATATACTTCAATTCTGACACCAGATTTTGAGTCTTAATTAGACTGTTGGCTTTTTTTTGAATTGATGCATCCAGAAGACTCATATGATAAAGACAATGAAAAGTTTCTCTTGCACACTAACAGCTTGATAACAGCTTCATCACTTATTCATAACCTGAAAGACCACTTTGACTCACTACGTATTTATAATGAAGGTACGTTAGCATTCTTTAACATTAAATCTATTAAAAAGGTTACTTTTAGTGTTTGTATATATTTGAGATAATTCAGTGTAATAGTAACACTGGGAAACATAGAGAATGAATTGGTATGGTTATTAACGATGGATGAATTGAAAAAAAAATTAAGATTGACCTTTTCTTTTCCAGAAATATCAATAACTCAGACAAATAAAACGACAATAGAAAGGAAAAGGGCAGCATACAATAGACCAGAAAGTGATTTCTTTGAAATATTTGATTGAGCTGCAGATTTCTTGTTTGAAGAAGAAGATGTTGAGCTTGTTGAATCTTCTTTTGAAGCTGACGAGGCAGAGGACTCAGCAGATACATCACCTGAAGAATTTGGTGAATCAATGTCATTTGCCGAAGTGTAGTTGTTTGAAATAAGTTGGATATCTTCACTGACATATGTACCATCCCAACAATAATCTTGGAAACATTTGGCACATTCATCTGATTGTGTTTGATTTGTACGTTCTTGTTCACGACGAATGATTGCACAAGAAACACATTTTTGCCATTCATTATCAATAGTCAAATTATATCTTGAAGAGACTTCATAACCATTTTGTATCATGGCTAATTTTTCATCGTCTTCGTATTCCATTTTGAAAGTTGAAGTATTTGACCAGTATGAATAGGCTGTATTGGCAATGTAAACAACTAATGGAGGGACATATGGCAAATCAGTTAAATTGGAAGAATCACAACCAAAGAATGTTGGTTTTGAAGTCAAATTGTGTGAAAGGAAAGTTGCTTGACCTGGAACATATGGGAAAGCTGTACCATTAGCCTGCGAACTAAATTGACGTTCATAAGAAGCAACCAATGAAGCACCATCTGGGAAATAATCATCGGTATCAGCAGAATTATCAAATGCAAAGATGATATCAACGTCACGCTCTGGTTGAATTAATGGAGCAAGTGGAACATTTTGCAAATCTTCACCACCATCACACAAGTATAAATATTCATTATCCACAATAGTCTTCACCTCAGAATAGCTAGTTTGGTAGAAGGGATTTGGACGATAAATGGCAATATCATCATAATCTTCACTCAGATTTTGCAAGAAATCTTCAATCAAGTCATAAATTACACCAGTCACACCGGTTGTATTTAATTGTAAGATGAATTGATTGAATAGAGATGATGACGTACCCATGACAAACCCACCGTTATCATACCCACCAACACATTGTTCATCTTGGGGTTGGCCATCGGAAACTTCTGTACCCAAATATTTGATATCTGAGAATGCATATAATGAAGGGTCCCAAGAACCTAGTTCGAAAGGATTAAACTCGAAGACAGTTGAATTCAAATTTATAATTTGTGTACCAGGCGTTCTACCTGTTGCAACACTAATTGGGAATGGCATTTCACCATTTGTGAAAACGTCAACATTTCTTAAAGTGGAGAAAGTGATACCTTCACCACCGTTATTATCAGTACCGAAAAATTGATATGATAATGCTCTACCCCAAATATCTGTTAGCGTAGTATTATAACCTGCTTTTTGTTTAGCTTCAATAGCATCATTAATTGCATCCCATTGCCCAAAAGTTTTGAAAACGTTCCAACCACCTGAAGCAAAGATCGTATGTTCCAAATTCCAAATGGTATCACCTTGAATGATCTCTTCAACACTTGTCCAATTATTCAAAGCCAAAGTACCAGTCAACCAATTACCACCAGAAAGACCGGCTAAATAGGTGGCTGATTGTAATAACCCACCAAGACCAGTGGTGTTAGCACCAGTAGTTCTACTATCCAAGGCACTGATTTGACCAGCACCACAGAGCATTGCTCTGTAACCACCACCAGAGAAGGCAAGACCGATATTGATTGAACGATTACTTAGGAAATCATCAACATCAAAATCTTCTAGATCGGCTCTTTCCAAGAATTCTTTTAGAGCTTCATCGGTATATTCATGTCTTTTCTTTAACCAATTGGTTTCATCATCACTTAACCCTCTAGCGGATCTCACAAGACCAGAGCCACCGGCTGTACTTTTGTCTGGACAAGATATATTTCCTGGAGCATACCCACCGGTTGGAGAATAAGCGGATGCTAAAGCGATTGTATTTATTAGCAGGTATATTGAAATGAGTTTCATCTTTGGAAATGGAAGGTTGAAACTTCTTTGTTTCCTCCAAGGGTCGACTTATTGATCAGGAGCACTGTAAACAACAATCGACAATGGGAACAGATCTCTTTTAAATAGAGAAGATCTATGAAGGAGGCCAGTGTTTTGATCAGTTTCAAAACTTTTTAGGTCTTTTTAAGCCTACTTTTTAAGCTTGAAGATCGCGAAGTTTTTTAGAAGACAGACTTGAAATGCGGCCGTTACACGTCTTTTTGCAGGGATTTTTTAGCAGATTTCACTGCTGGAAACGGTTCAAAGTTGTCGTAACAGCTTTCACTGGTTCTTTCCTGCGCTGTAGTGCCCAAGACGTTGTTTCTTACAGGAATAATTGGGCCGTTCCGTACTGATTTCGACGAAAACTAAGGGCCCGTGGAGTGTGCACCTTCTCCGTGGTTAAATGCAGCTACACGAAGAGCTTCGGAAGTGCCGGAGCGTCTTCAGCTAAGCGAGTGCTGTGCTTCTTGAATCTCTTGAGCATTTAAGCACACTCGATCAATAGTTCCAGATCATCCGGGTGGCTCATCCATTTACCGGTGAGATAAGGGCTAAGTATTAAACTCGAGACTTATATATAGAACCGTGCGCTGTCAGATTTTAATTAGGTTTTGTTTAGATCGACACGCTTAAAATTAAAAGTGTCAAGCCAGATTTTACGAAATTAAATGATTGCGAGTCTTATTCCATGAATCCCAGAATGTGCGACACGAAACTTGAGTAAAGCCTTATAAAAGATCGATATCGAGAATTAACGTCTACTGGTACCAATAAATACACGTTCATGCCAAACTAAACCCGAATTTCAAACTTGAAGCTCCACTATGCACGATTGTTGATGATCCTCGTCTTCGAAAGCTCAGTCGGATTCGGGTATTTCAACAACTCGTGGGCATGGTATAAGGGTCAGGACTCAGACACATTTATAGCTACAGGGGATACTTCCTTCCCAGATCTGTTGTTAATATTTCACAGTAGTTCTCATAATTTTTAGCATCTTTCCAACTGAACACTTCATTTCCTAAGCGAAAGCGGAAAGCCAAATCCAAATGCCAATGACACAAATTCTCTGATCGCGATTTTTTACTTTCCATAATTTCGCGAACTAAAAAAAATGTAATGTATATAAATCTTGTTAATGAGTATTAAACCATTTTATATCGAACTGTTGAATTGGTGGCACAGTTTGGTATTCTATGTTTGAGGTTAATTTTTTAGCAAAGAGAGGACCTAACGATTTGGAGCTACAGAGACTTTTGAAAAAGCGTTCAGAGCGAGAATACCAGGCAAGACATTCGGGCTCAAAAGAAGATGAGGACTCAACAGACTATAGGGTTTATGAAGATTCGGAAGAGTTGCAAAGAGTAAAACATTTTGCTCCTGAGGATACGTTTGAGATATGGGTACAAGAGAAAAACATCAATAAGAATTTTGAGAAATTCGTGGAGAAATCAGATACAAAGAAAGTGAAGAAAGGTCAACATCAAGATTGGAAGGATGATCAATCCAGTGAAGTAACTGAAGAACAAGAAGAGAATGCTGATGAATTATCAGATACACCCGAAGTTGGTGGTGGGACTTTCGCATTGGCAAAGGCACGGTACAAGATTAAAAAGCAAGGATTAGAGATCTTACCATACATTGAGTCGGAGGATGATTCTGAAAAAGATTCATATATCCTAGCAAATAAATTATCGTACTCCAAAAGACATACTCTAGTCCTCACCAAGATCCTTCATTTGAATATTTTGAAAAGAAATTGGAAAATTGCTTATAGAAGCTTTAGTTTATTAATAAGAGTCCAATATATTGATA
Source organism: Hansenula sp. yHMH451 (assembly GCA_030571095.1). Lineage (NCBI taxonomy): Eukaryota > Fungi > Ascomycota > Saccharomycetes > Phaffomycetales > Wickerhamomycetaceae > Hansenula > Hansenula sp. yHMH451. The sequence goes on from JAJLXE010000009.1 coordinate 680,674, forward strand.
TAAGATCAATTTGGCCCCTTGGTGTGGAGATATTGACAAGATTAGCAGAGGAGCATCATCTATCTACACAACCTCCAAAAGAATCTATTGATGAATACTGGCTCAGAACAAACAAACTAGAATTATCACCTGAATTATCATTATTCAAAGATGAACAATTTTTGACATGGTTACAAAATTTTTACCCACCATCAATTACGAAAAATCCTAAACTTTTAAGAAATGCACTCCCTTATAGAGCTTCTTCAAAAGATACTGCTCCAATGTTTGTCCTTTCTTTGATATGGACCTTGTTGATGAGACAAGATTTTGCAAAAGTTAATGATAAATTATCACAGCTATTGTTACTACCTCCTTATATATCCGATGGGACTTTTTATTTCCTTCAAGGACTTTCATACTATTTAGAAGCTTCTCAATTAAGTAAGGAGAAGGAAATGGACAAACAACATGTGGAAATCCTGTTAGTCAATTCAAGAAAGTGCTTCAAAGATGCGAAAAATCTTCATTGTGATTTCCCAGAAGATTTAATTAATGGTCAATTGAGTCTTATTGAACAGAGAATAGCATCTGGGTTTGAAAAAGAACTAGATGAATTGAGATTCACAAAGGATCAACTACGGAAGCATAATAGATTCAACCCTTATGATGGGTTCCCCTCCCAAAGATTTGTTTATTCCAGTGATGAAGAGGAAAAAGATGAGGATATGGATATAGATCACGATGACGATGAAAAGATATCAGATAGCAAATCGAGTGATGAAGAGGAAGATGAAGACGACAGTGACGAATCAGGTGATAATAGTGATGATTCAGCTTTGAAAATCTAAGAATTTAGATCAACTTAAAGCTGCATGCTGAATAACTAGATGAAATTAATGAATGAACGAATTGACTACTATACTATATGAATCGTAATTTATATTCAGTTCATATGCTTCGTAATATATAAATCCAGTGATCATTTCGATCAGTTTGAATTCGATGAACTCTCCAGACTATCAACTTTACGATGAAGTTCTTTCATCTCTGCTAATAATCTCTTGATTTCATCTGCTAAATCTTTTGATTCTTTTGAAGTGTTTGTAGAGGATGATGAAATTTCATAATCTTCAGATTGCTTGCCTTCTTTTTTATTCAAATTTTTGAATAATTTCACTATATCCTCTTGAGATATCTTTTTGATCTTTGCAGTTGAAGTATCATTGATTTTGAGTTGAAATTCATTATTTGTGGAATTCCCATTGGAAAGTTTGAATAGAACCCAATCTGGTGGTCTCAATTGATTTGATCTTAATCTTAAAATATTTTCATCTGTGTCATTGCCTAATGTGTGACTCTGGCTAATGGATGAAGTGAACCCAGATGTTGCTGGTGGACGCTGTCTGCTTAAAAATGGAGGAGGAGGTATATTATTATAGGTTGGGTTTATATTGACGCTTTGTTGAGAGGGTAGACGTGCTGGTTCAGGATGACGTATTTGAGCTTGTGGCTGACGTTGCTGGTGCTCTTCCTGTTGTTGCTGTTGCTGCTGTTGTGGTTGGATGTTATTGTTGTTATTAGATGGTGAATCATTGAAAACTGGCGCTCTACACATTGGACATGCTTGTGATCTTTCAAACCAACCTTTCAGACAGCCCAAATGAATAATGTGACCACAGTGTAACTTCTTCGGGAATGAACGCTCACCTTTTCTAATACCTTCAGTAGTCATATCATCTCTACAGATGATACACAAATTGTTGTCATCTCCCAATTCTTCCTCAGTGGCATCTTGTAATCTGGTGTCTAACTCCTTGGATGCTAATTGATATCTTCGAAGTTCTTTGATCTGTTTGAATAATCCCAAGACATTGAAAAAAACATCTTTAAACAAATAAATTGGATATCTATAAGGACCTAATAATGTGAACAATAGGAACATGTGAATAACGAGAATCAAGGAGCTGTGTGTAATTTCCAAAATTTTCATATATAAACTTTTGCTTTCCATAACATCTTCATCTGGATGATCACGTAGATACATGAGCTCATAAGTATTCAACAAAACTTTTGCAGATTGTAAAACCAAATTCAAAAACAAAACAGCAAATTCAAACCCAAAGGCAAAATAAACATCTGGATTATTCCCAAATGAATATTCAACACAGGAATAAACTAGATTATAATCAACATATAACAATAATAAAAGAGTAAATGTGTTTCTTGTTCTTAAAATTTGTGATGGAGTTGTGGCATTTTGGAAAATGTGGTCAAATCTATCTTGTAATACCCAATGGAAAAGCTTCATGAACAAGGAAAACAGTGTTAAAATACCTGGGATTAACAAGAAGTCGTTACTGAACATAGTAAGTGCAATTAAACTATTCAAGACAGTGAATCTTGATCTTTCATAGATGTGGTCTATTTCAATTAGTCTTAATTCTCCAAACAGCACTTTTTGTAGCATCTTCCCTATTATGGCCGCCATCACCACAAACCAATTTGCCAATACAATGATGCTCACCCCTTCTGAAAGTTTGACACCAGCTGAATAAAACGTCGGACTTGTCTTTATAATTGGCCATATTACACCTACAACGAGCACATTGCTGAACTATTGAAGGGTGATCGGTTAGTATTTGATGGGGACAAAGATAATGTTTTAAGTCTCAACTTACCAGGCAGTATACCAAAAATTGACTTCTTTGGGACAACTGTTGCATCTTTACCGTTGAGTAGTTCTTCTTGGTCAGAGCTCTATTTGTCTTTATAGACTCGTTTCTATTAAAGCACAATTCGTTAATTTATCATGAGCTGTCCCGTTTCGTTTGGTTTATCAGCTTTTCCGCGGGCGCACGACTTTTCGATCTTGTTGAAGAAAATGGGCTTAAAAACAGATCAAAGAGATGAGAGACTGTTGAAGTTGTGGAAAATCAAGACGTTCCTTGTGAATTGTCACATATTAGACGAAGAGACCCTGGAAAATATCTCCCGATGAGTGGAATAGGACTGAAGCTAGGAGGGCTGTTCATTCGTCAGATATCCAAGCCCATCTCAGTATGCTTTTTCTCGCCTTCACAAATAATGTCTTGGAATATCGATCAAATGGAACTAACATTTCTAATTAGAATATCATAAAAGCCCAGGCTAAAGAACATGAAATCTTCAAGAACATGTGTATTTCCATTGCACAAAGGGTACATAGAACAGATGTGAACCTACGGATGACCTTGATGGGTGAAAAGGGGGCAAAAGTTCGTCCTTTGAACGATAAGAAGGCTATTGAAAATGGTGCCAATTTCCTTTCAGAGACATTTGTATTGTAAGTGTTGCACATTGATCTTTTCGATTCTTAATGCTAACAATATTTATAGTGCTGTTGCTGGTGGTATAATACTGTTCGAATCATATAGACAACGTCAAAAGGAAATTAACAGACGGGAATCCGTCGCTGATGATATTAAGACTCTTCAATACGAAATCCAGTACTTGAAGAGGAAATTAAAGGAGTATAACGTCAGATTAGACGATTATGTCCCACCAGATGATATTAAACCGTTAGTGTTGAAATTAGATCAAAATGGGAATGAAGTTGATATAGATATTGCCATGGATAAATTAAAGGCCAAAATCGAAAAGATTCAAAAAGCTCATGACCAAGAACGTGTCAAGATTGAGCCAGAAACTACGAAATCGACCGAATCATCTGGTTCCAAACCAAAATTAGAAATAAAACAAGTTAATGAACACAAGTTAGAAGAAACGAAGAAATAACGACATATAGAACAAAATTCCATATTCTGTACATAAACCACAAATATATTCTTATAGATATGTAACACATTGTATATCCCACAATTAGATTGGAATACTTCTACAATATCTATTGCTTATAAGTTAATTCTATATCAACTTTACTCTTACATATGTCTTTTTAACTATGGAGTGGCACTAACCATTTCGCGCTCTTTCGGTGGATCGTTGCCATAACAACATAATTTTTACAAGGCCAAACATGAAAACCAAAACAAACGCGAACACGACCAAAGATGCTCTACGAATTGACTATGGGTTCAAAATATAAAAACACACCATATATAGGAAATAACGTAGTATCCCATTATTAAAATACACTAGTTCACAAAATTGCCCAAATGTCCAAAGGGTATGGACCAAGATCAATGAAGCAATTCAAAATACAAAAATATAAAAAAGTAAAACCTTACCAGCAGCTCTCAGCAACAACAACCAAATATTATACAAATTAGTGGGAAATAATTTTGAAATTTGGAGAGGAAAATAAATGAATCCAATCAAATAACTTATTTGTTCTTCTTCTTTTCGACTTTTAACAAAAGAGCCTATTTGAAAATTGTTAGTAATTGTTTTGATTTTCTTAACAATGGAAACTTCACTTACTTTGTTGATATGTGGCAGAACACCACCATAAGCAATAGTAGCCTTGATCAGAGTATCCAATTCTTCATCACCTCTGATAGCCAATTGTAAATGTCTTGGTGTGATTCTCTTTAATTTCAAATCTTTAGCGGCGTTACCAGCTAATTCTAAAACTTCAGCTGTTAAATATTCTAGAACAGCAGTTAAGTAGATGGCGGCTGAAATCAATTGAATGTTAGTAATTGAACACCTCATTGATAAGGAGCAAACATACCTTTAGCACCAACACGGATTTTACTTTGAGCGTTTCTCTTCAAGAATCTTTTAACTCTACCCACTGGGAATTGTAAACCGGCTCTTGCTGAATGAGATTGGGATCTAATACCACCATCTTTGGCTCCAGATTTACCTTTACCACCGTGAACTTTACCTGACATCTTATCTTTTATTTCTTGTTTTTAACTTTTATAGTAATTGTTATTAAATGGATGTTCCAAACACAATCAAAAAAAAAGTTATATAGTACTGTTGATTATTGATCAGTTGTTTATTTGTTTATAAAAAAGTGGGAAGTGTGTGTTAATGAAAAATTGAAGGCACGAAAAACAAACCGGAAATTGGAAACAAATTCCGACCTCTACCAACTATGATAACCTTATGAAATTGGCAGAAGACTGGCTACAATTGATTTTATACAAGATTTTAATTGGTATTTGGATTATATTATAAACTATTTACAAGTCGAATACCAACTAATCGAACGCTCGGGCATTGTTTATCATTCTATTGGAATTTTTGCATCTGTGTTGTAGGGCCTGGGAGCTTAGAACATACCTGGCATACCACCAGCACCGGCAGCTGGAGCAGCACCAGCAGGTTCTGGAATATCAACAATAGCAACTTCAGTGGTAGCTAACAATGAAGCAACACCTGAAGCATCAACTAATCCACTACGGACAACTTTCAATGGATCAATAATACCAGTAGAAATCATATCGGTATATTCACCCTTAGATGAATCATAACCTTTGTTGAAATCTTCACCAAATTCATCAATGATTTTACCAACAATAACTGAACCTTCTTCACCAGCATTTTCAATGATTTTTCTGGCTGGTTTGGTGATGGCTTTTCTAATGATATCAACACCTAATCTTTGGTCAAAGTTTTCAGTTTGAACATCTTTTAATATTCTTGAAGCTTTTAATAAAGCAGTACCACCACCTGGTAAAATACCTTCTTCAACAGCAGCTCTAGTGGCATTTAAGGCATCATCATAACGGTCCTTCTTTTCACCAACTTCAACTTCTGAAGCACCACCGACTTTAACAACGGCAACACCACCTGATAATTTAGCTAATCTTTCTTGTAATTTTTCCTTTTCATATGAAGAAGTTTGATCGTCAGCGACTGAACTCTTGATTTGTTCAATTCTGTCCAAGATGTTTTCTTTTAAACCTTCACCATTTAAGATAACAGTATCTTCCTTGGTAATGGTGACTGAAGCAGCTGAACCCAATAATTCCGGGGTAGCATTTTCTGGTTTTAAATCAATTTCTTCATTAAAGACAGTACCACCGGTTAAAATGGCAATATCACCTAATGTATTCTTTTTGTTATCACCGAAACCTGGGGCTTTAACTGCACAAACGGTAACTTGACCTCTAATTTGATTTAAAATACAAGCAGCTAAAGCTTCACCATCAATATCATCAGCAATAATCAACAATGGTCTTCTAGTTTTAACGGCGATTTCAAAAGCTGGTAAGATATCATTGATAGCGGAAACTTTCTTGTCACTTAAAAAGATCCATGGTCTTTCCAATTCAGTTTTACCACTTTTTCTGTTGGTGACGAAATATGGAGAAATATAACCTCTATCGAATCTCATACCCTCAGTAACTTCCAATTCATCTTCTAAAGTTTTACCTTCTTTAACAGTAATGACACCTTCTTTACCAACTTTTTCCATGGCAGAGGCTAATAATTTACCGATATGAGCGTCACCATTAGCAGAGATGGTGGCAACTTGTGCAATTTCTTCAGAAGTTGTGATTTCTTTCTTGTTTTTTTGTAAGAAATCAACAACGGCTTCAACTGCAGCTTGAGTACCTCTTCTCAAATCCATTGGGTTACAACCAGCGGCAACGTTCTTGACAGATTCGGTGAAGATAGCTCTACCTAAAACAGTGGCAGAAGTGGTACCATCACCAGCACTTTCGTTGGTCTTGGAGGCAACTTCTTGCAATAATCTAGCACCCATGTTTTCGAATTTATCTTTTAAAGTGATTGATCTGGCAACGGTAACACCATCTTTGGTGATCTTTGGAGAGCCGAAATCTTGTTCAATCAAGACATTTCTACCCTTTGGACCCAAGGTAACAGAGACAGCATCAGCTAAAGTTTCAACACCTTTTAATAAGGCAGCTCTACCTTCGACACCAAACTTCAATTCCTTGTGGGATAAGTTTCTGACAAGAGACAAGGCTTGTCTTTTCACAGTTGGACGAGCAGCACGCAACATGGCTAATCAGTAGTAGTTGGTTGTATTGTTAATTCAATGAACCGTTGTGGTCTTGAAGCTGGGGGAAACAGGAGACTTATAAAAGATTCAGATTTACTCGGTGGACGTTTGCTAGAATTTTCCACTGAGCAGAGATTTCCGGTGTTCGGTTGTTGAAGTTTTTTCGTAGAGTGATGACTTCTGAGGCAGGATTTGGTCTGTTTTCGATTGGATTTTCTCTTGGAAAAGTGAGAATAACCACTAGAGAAAAGAATTCTACACCATGATTTAGTTAACTGAATGGTAGACCGCTTTCAAGGCATTCATAAAACTTCAAAATTGATTCAAGAATCGGCCTCCACGTTGGAAAAGCTAATCAAGAATTCGCGGTTGCAGACTAGACAATACATTTTAGACTGGGAAAGCTGAGAAGAGGCCGAAATCGAGCTGCGAAAAGACAAGTAAAACATGTGGAAAAGTATTCAATAAGAGTACTCCTGAAAATCAAACAGGTGATCACAACTTGTTTAAATAGACATCACGCTGTCATTCCTCCCCATAACACTTGAGACAACTTTGAAAGCCGGATCCGGTGGGGGGACACCGTGTATGACTCAGTGATTATGTGATCTGCCACCAAAGTTTGGTAGTGCTACACTTGAAAATTGGCTTGAAATGTCAAAATGTCAATATGGCATCTCTATGTTTAACATTAGAGGTTGACTTCATAAAGTTGGAAAGAGTCCAATGGCAGATTTCGATGGTGAGTATTTGAGATCACTGACATGATGAAATGGCATACTAACATATTTATGCAGGATTTGCCCCGATAGAGGCCATTTTTTACTCTGTTTTCCATCCAACTGAAGGTACAAAAGTCTCCCAGCAGGTTCCATTAGGTTCAATTGTGACTCCCTCAAAGACAACTTCAGATGTGCTTCATGAACCATTAATAGATTTCGATCTTGTGAAGAACTATGTAATACCCAAACCGCCATTATGCAACAGACTGATATCTTTGAAAGTTGGTCAGTACAGAGTCATTGGGTATCCTGTTAATATTATCGCACCTCATTATGCAAGAAATTCATTCAGTTTCAACTTTTGTTTTGTATTTAAGTACGAAAGTGATACCACACCATACGAGCCATCTATTAAAAGATTAGGGAAAATGTTCAAAAATTTGGAAGAGCAATATCAATTATTTTCCCGGAAGGAGAAGGATAAATTATATTTCAGAGATGAAAATAGACATTCAAGTACAAACACATCTCAAGGCCCTGGGCCAACTGCTGAAAGTTTCAAGGATTCGGAAGAAAATAGAACAAATTCAGTGGATATCTCTGCGGAAAGTGCTATAGATACTTCTTCCCCCACATATAGACAAATATTAAATGATTTGAATAATGATATTGATTCATCTACTCCACTAGGTATAGTTCGAAGAGAAGGTTATACAATCAAACTAGAATCAATCGAAAGTCTAATTCAACAAATATATCAAGACCTTAATAATTACTCTGAATGTTTGATACCCATAGACTCGGGGAATTCTGTTGATATCAAGCTTTTCCCCCTATTATCTCCACCTCCAAGCTTAAATCAAGAAGATGTTCCGATTTCTACAGTTCGGTTGGAAAGCATGGTTGATGTTAATTGGGATCCAACAATGCTGAAGATAATGCCCTTTATCAATGGGATCAATTCAATTAAAAAGATCAGTTCGCTGGCGAATTCTGATTATTGGATTGTTAAACAATGCATTCAACATTTAATATATTACAAATGTATCATCATTATTGATATTTTCCAATTCACAAATATTTATGCCCCAACATCAGATATTGATCTCTTCTTGAAAGATTCACACATGGCTACAGAATGTCAAGGTTATGTCGTTAGCCCTTCAATCTTTAAAGATAGACCATTCCAATCCGATCATATCGGGAATACTAAAACACATAGTTCAAGAACAAATGGCACGAGAAAGGATAATTCTTCAGTGTCCTTAACTGGTGATTTGAGACGGGGACAAAGAGAAATCATATTGTTACCTTCGAAAGCGAAACTTTTCTACCTATATAGGTCTCTTCACCAAGGGCAATCGGTAAAGAATTGGTATAGAGAACACGTCAAAGAATTGGAACATATTGACATTAGAAGGTTTCTATCTTTTGGTGTTCTGAGAGGATTGATTTATAGAGTCCATTCATACCCAGTGGTGGATTCTGTATTATTAAACGAAGAACAGACACAGTTCAACAAATCATTCCCTACAGCAGGTCCAAATTCCAGCGCGTTTGATGATAGCGAAGATGAAGATGAAGATGAGGATGATTACGATGATGACGAAATCTTAGACGACAATGGTGTCGATTCCAATAGCCCCATCAAAGTTGATAACATGGCCAGTAATTCCATTCCAAGAAGTCCAAAAAATGTCTTTGGCAAACGTATCAATAACCCTTTCGCTAGTGATTTAAATGATGAACAACGCGACAAAATGAATGTTGTCCTAAAGAATTTAAAGAATTTCAAGAACTTGGATGCGATATGTACAGAGACACAAATGGATAGGAAATCTGTTGAATCCCTGTTGCGGAAAATTGGCCATTTTAATATTGTTAATAGTTGAAAATTACAAAGCTTATATTCTGAGTGCTCATAACAAATATATGGTTTCTCCGGTAACCAACTCATTTTTTGTAAACAACAAAAAAACGGAAAACAGATCTATAAACTTCGCGTAAAGATTTAAGAAAACTTTGGTAGAAAAACCAATAAAGTCGCTGTCAAAGAGATTGAAATTCACATCAGCTTTGACACTGAAACTATTGAGGCATGATGAGCTCTGACAACGAGAACATCCAAGTTGTCGTCCGATGCAGAGGAAGAAACGCCAAAGAAACCAGTATCAAAAGCACAGTCGTGGTGAATGTTAATGATGAGGAAGGTAGCGAAGTTCATTTAAGCCCATCAAATGAGACAGGCGTTGCTGCCCAACTAAATGCCAAAAGCTATACATTTGATAAAGTCTTCGGGCCTATGTCTGACCAATTGGCTATATTTCAAAAAGTCGCTACACCTTTATTTGATGAATTTATCAAAGGTTACAATTGTACTATGCTGGTGTATGGTATGACATCTACGGGGAAAACTTACACAATGTCAGGGGATGACAAATTGACTAACGGCGTGTTGAGTGACAAGGCAGGTGTGATCCCAAGGATACTTTTCAAATTGTTTGAAGTATTGAATGATTCCAAAGAACAACTAAATGATGATTATGTTGTAAAATGTTCATTTGTGGAAATATACAATGAAGAATTGAAGGATTTGCTTACAGACGACGCGAATAAAAAACTTAGGATGTTTGATCAGAAACCAACGACAAGTGGGGCAACAAGCCCCATTCCAGGACATCATAACAATACTAAATCATCAATAACGATTCAAAATTTATCAGAGATAATAGTGAAGGACGCAAAGCATGGAATCAAAACCCTTCAAAAGGGCCTTAAGATAAGGCAGGTAGCGTCAACCAAGATGAATGATGTCTCAAGTAGATCCCACACAATTTTCACTTTGAATCTATTCAAAAAAAATGAATCTGGTGATCTATTTCGAATATCCAAGATGAATCTAGTTGATTTGGCAGGGTCTGAAAACATTAGTAGGTCTGGTGCGTTGAATCAGAGAGCTAAGGAGGCCGGGTCAATAAATCAAAGTTTGCTAACATTAGGAAGAGTTATAAACCTTCTAGTGGAGAAAAATCAACAACATATTCCATATAGAGAATCGAAGCTCACAAGAATATTGCAGGACTCACTAGGGGGTCGTACAAAGACTTGCTTGATTGCTACTATATCACCAGCTAAAATAAATTATGACGAAACCTTGAGTACCTTGGAATATGCAAATAAGGCAAAGAGTATCGAAAATAAACCACAACTAGGTTTAATGGTTGGGAAGGAAATCCTAGTTAAAGAACTTAGCAAAGAATTATCCAAGGTTAAGGCAGATTTGGTATCTACTAGACTAAGAGACGGAATCTTTATGAACTCCGATAATTATGACGATTTTATGAATGATATACAAGAGTATAAAACAGAGATAAGTGAATCTAAAAGATCATCTGATCTTCTAAAAAGAAATAATGAAGCACTAAGGAAGAAAGTGGACACCTTAGAGAACCAGAATAATGAGTATCTAACGTTGATAAACACTTTAAACGCAACAGTCGAAAGTCTTCATAATAAAATCGACAAACAGAAGAAGAACGAAGAGAGTTTGATAATGTCATCGTCAAAATTCAAAGAAATTATCAACAGCATAAATTCTAACTTATCTATATTCAAGAAATATGAAGCTGACACTAAATCTGAAATTGAAAAAATTACCGATTTCAATATCAAGAAAATTCTTGAAAGAATAAGAGAAACTATTTCCGAAACTGATTCTAAACCTGAATTGAATACAACTATTTCGTCCATCCAAAACGATTTCCAACAAATGATTCTAGACCTTCAAAGATCTACATATGATGCTTGCAAGAATGTCGGTGACTCAATTCTTTCCAAATTCCCAGATTTGTTCAATGATTTTGAGAACAATGTTGAAGATCTTCGTTCATTAATCATGAAATATCAGATGTATGTCAATGATGAGTTTTCTAAACTTTCCAAACATAATAATGATTTGAAAACTACGCTTAGCGAATCTCTTTTCAATAATCATGATCAATATTTGAGTTCTGTTGTGAAGACGGCAAGTGCGCAAATTGAAAATGATTCCAATGAATTACTTAACAAGTTTGTTGAATTGATCAGAGAAAATAATAATCGACAACAAAAAGCTCTAGTTGATACAATTCGATCATCTAACAAAGAAGTAATCGCAATAGAGAAAGCCCAACTACTTCCCGCACAATCTGAGTGGGAGAAGTCAACATGTGAAATAATTAATAGCTGTGATCATAACACTGATAAATTGGTGAAGGACCACAATGGTACATTGAAACAGATTTCATCTTCTTTAAGGGAAACTAGTAATTTTACAAACACATCGAAAACTGCAATTGATAGTGAATTGAATAAAATTAGTGAACTAACTGCTGGATTTCAAAAGAATAGCAATATTGAAATTGATTTACAAAAAATCAAAAAAACATTTGATGTAATTAACAAGGATAAATCCAATTTGATAGCTGGTCTAAATCAAAATGGTGAAGATGTAATTGAAATTAGTGATCAATTGATCAATAAAGTTGTGAATAATGATGAGATATCGCACCTTGAGATCAAGGATTTAAACAAGGTTTTGGAAGAATTGGATACTGAGCAAAAGGAAATTAAGAGGGCATTTTTACCAACTGGTAAAACACCCGTTAGACAACAATTGAAAATACCTAAAAAATTGGATGATAAAACACCAGAGTCACTAAATAGATCACCTCCAAAGTTCCAACTGATAGGTCAAAGATTTTCAGAAGGGTCCAAAGAACTCGTTTCGGAGGATAAAGAAAATAGAGTGTCAAATAATAAAAGGAAACTAAATCCAGAGCCAAGTTTAGAACCAAAGAAGATTCCCAAATTGAGTGCAGGTGGCAGAATTCCCATGAGAAGAAGCAGAAACTAATCAAACTAAGGTCAAGCAAGGCCCTTTCTAATTTTATGTATTTTTGATCAAACTAATGAACCACATTGACCTCAATATATTCTAATAATTTATAGACTAATTAATGATATTTTTATAGAAAATAAATTAGAGCAGTCGTAGACGTTATGTCATAATTTAGGAAATTAGAGAACCGATTTGCGATTATTACACATGCAGAGAAAATGAAAATGCGTTCAATAGGAGTAAGACAGCTAAAGATATAAACTATGTACAAGATAAATTAGCTGAGTAATAGTCAATATAAAACGTAATATTGAATAAAATAATAATATATATGAACCCAATAATATGATTCTAGAATTTGATCTCTGATTTTGTATTCTGTTTCCCTTAAATAGATAGATAATATGATATAAATTGATGTTGACTTTATTTGTTTCTGTATTTAGTTAAATTCCTTGTGAGAACATCTTATTAGTTTCAATTTTTTGAATTTATGAAGCTCATCTCAAATCGGAAGCACCGCTAATTGATCTTCTGAATTGCTCCAAAGATGCTGATGATCTAGTTGAGGAGGAAGATGATCTTCTTCTTTGTTTTCTTGCTTGGTTTGGATCGACGTGGAATTTACCATGCTTTCTAGCAATCAATCCCAAAATATCAGTCAGAGAAACAACGCCAATCAATTTACCAGCTCTACCATCATGTTCTGGGATTAATGGATTCAATTCCGCACTTCCTGAAGTGTTTGCACTTGACGGAGTTGAACCAGAGGATGAAGTAGAAACTGAGCCATGCAGAGGACGAACAACCCACAATCTATGTGATTTGGTCGCAACTAATTTTGCTATCGTTCTTGCTAAGGATGAGGATGGATACACGTGGAAAATTGGAAATGAGTCTTTACCATCTTCCAATCCTCTAAGGTTCAAAATAATTGAAATGAAATGTAAACAAGTCTTGTGTAAAATTGGAGACTGTGATGACTTCGTAACATGTTTGACATCAGTAACTGAAATGTTTCCCAATAAGTTCAAATGATGATCAACAACAGCAATTGACGAAATTTTTTCCAAATTCATTTTCACTAACGCATTAATCAATGGTTCATCACCGTAGATTGAAATGACTTTTGAATTACCAATATTCAATTCAGAAATCGGAAATTGAAATATTGGCTCCAATGATGGAAATCTTCTGGCATTATCCCAAAGATATTTGATCAATCTTCTCTGTGATAAGATACCAGTAATCTTTGTTGACGATTCATTCGTTATAGCTATTCTGTGAACACCTGATCCCAAAATTTCCACCACTGTCGAAAGGTTTTCAGTTTCTGGTAATTTGAGAAATGGATTTTTTGGAGTCAATTGGCAAACAAATTTAACTGGCACTTGTTGACCCCTTTTTGCTTTTGTTATAAGTTCTTTAATTTCCTCTGGGTCTCTGTAGTACGGATTTTGTGCAAATGTTTGTTCGTTTACAGACAGTTTACCCAACACCAATAATAGATAAGAGTTCAAATCAGTATAGTCAAACGTCAGACAGTTGACATCATCATCGAATTCCTCCACTGGTAATGAAGTCAAGTTATGAGTTGTAAGAACATTGAAAGCTTCCTCCACTGGTAAATCTGATTTGATAAAGATTAGTTTGGCACTTTCGATCAATTCGCTTAATTTGACATCCTGCCAATCCTTTGAATCTCTCGTTTGACTGGTTGAGGTTGTATTTAACGAAGAAGTAGATGATTGCGAAGGATTTCTGGACAGATTCAAAGTGTTTGGTAGATCTAATTCATTTTCGTTTGGTTCTAAAGGTGGAGGAGTGGACAAGAGTTCCACTATCGATGATTGTCGGGTACTTGAATGATGTGAATGTGGTTGAGGACTGCTTGGTTGTCTGAAGGGAGACCCTGTGTACTTTGAGGGTGTTGGAGCCATTGTTATCAATGAATTCAAGGCCTATCTAGTTCAACTTTGAAGAGGAATCAAGTGAAATATATGCAAAATGATGGGGCAAAAACAATCGGAAGGCGATATGGACTAAACGAACAACGTGTATCGGTAAGTTTTAATCTGTGATTAGTATTCGGTGACTTGTGCAGTTTATAACAGCAGTGTCAGCAGCAATAGCTCAGTCTCTTCTTTGGTAGTTGAGCAGTCCGTTGTGACTTCAAAGCCTCTTTATGCTGGCAGAAGTGGATAGTCATCTCAGAGCAAAAGAATTTTCTTTAAAGGATTTAAACCCAAACCACAAAGGCCAGAAGGATCACGACACCCGGACACCAATGACCATGGCTCGTGGCAGAAAAGTGTATAAAGAGTTTCAAACATTGGAATCTTAACTATGGTTTACAAGTATATTCAAGTACTAGTACAGAAGCTAGATGAGAGGCTGATTGTACTACAAAAGGTGTATTTAAAAGCAAGACTAAATAAATTTTTTATTATCTAAACAGAGCGAGCTAGAACCTTTGGGATCCCTCACCATGCCAGTCTTGCGAGGAACCCATTAGGATGTTTTCTCACAATGAACTTTCTCATCTCATCATAGATTAAGACGACAGCACCGAACCCAATGGCAATGAAGTAGAATTTTGCAGGGACTGGGGAAGTGTTCAAAACATTTTGGAACCATGGAATATAGTTGAAGAAAAAAGTAACTCCAAGAGCAAAAGCGATTGCAAATAACATTGGATAATTTGAAGTATTCTTATCCAAGATTGGCTTTTGTTGGAAAACACTTAAATATCTGGTTCTTGTGGCAAAGAGATTGAAGAATTGCATTATAACCAAAGTTATGAAATAGATCGAAGAAACAGTGTTTGTTAATTTGGATATCTCATCTGCACTATATTGTTCTGGATATTCACCATATGATAAGGATAAAACGCTGAATGGGATTCCCTTTTCTCTGAAATATAGGAAAGACATCAAGAACGCAACAAAACAATAGTATGTACCCACTGTGAAATAAGAATGTAACAACAAATTCATGTTGACCAATCTGTTACCTGTGATACTTCTTGGTTTCTTCTCTAAAAGGTTCTTTTCTGGTGATTCATAGGCTAAAGTGATGGCACCTGCACAATCGGTCAGACAACAAATGATAATCATACAGAAAGAGGACAAAGCTTGTGGTAGCCCGAATATGACATTTAACAAGACAGGCCATAGTTCACCATATGTACCAGCTGGTAACAAATAAACAACGGTCTTCTTCAAATTCTCAAAGACCAAACGACCATATTTCAAGGCAGTAACCATCGAAGAAAATGATTCTAAAAGGACCAAATCTGAAGCCTCTTTGGCAATATCAGATCCTTCAGCCATAGCTATACCAATATCAGCTTGTCTCAAAGAAGGAGCGTCATTAACACCATCACCTGTCATACCAACAATATGGCTTCTTCTTTGAAATTCCTCCACGATTCTTAATTTCTGCTCTGGAGTGGTTCTCGCAAAGACAATTTCTTTAAAACTAGTCAAATGTTCCCATTGGTTCTCATTCAAAAATTCCAGAGATGGCCCACTAATTGAAATTGCACCTTCTGTTTCTTGTCTATCACATAATTTTGTTTTCGAGGAATCCAGCACAGGATAATTAACATCTAAATTGTTCACATTTAAAACATGATCAGTGGTCAAAATATTACACATTTTGGCGATGGCAACAGCAGTCAGTTCAAAATCACCAGTGACCATGCAAAATTTAATACCAGCACCTTTCAAAGTGGATACAACATCAAAAATATCATCTTTTGGAGGATCTGTGATACCAACAAGACCTGATAATACCAACCCACTTTCTGATTGTTCCATCAAAATATCATGTGCTGATCGTGAGCTGAATTCGATTCCAGAAAATTGTGAAATATGAACTGGTTTGTAAGCCAACAAAACAACTCTTTGACCACTCATAGCCCATGATTTTTGAATTTCTTGAATCTTGATTAGAGCCTCTTCATCCAAAGTTTTCGTTTGTCCATCTCGTGTTTGATAATATAAACATCTTTTCAAAAGTATATCGGGTGCTCCTTTAATCAATAGGGAATAATGCTGTAAAGTGTCATTGTGTTTTTCAAACAATCTAATCATGAATTTGTTTTTGGAATTAAATGAAACTTCAGCTCTTTGCAACCATTCTGTTCTCAAATCATTATCTGATTCAATCTCCTCGCCAAACCTCAAAATAGCTTGATCAGTTGCGTTACCATTGATTAATCTTTCTTTCAATGGTTTATTCAAAGTTGTTGGATTGAATGTTGCCGAGTTACATAATTTGGCAATCAATGACATTTGAGAATGACCAATTGACGTCGAATCTTTTGATTTTTCATCTTCAACATCAGCATCAATATCATCACCAACGGATTGATATGCAGCACTTTCGGTATCATCATCATTTTGCACAGCTGCAGTGGCTTTAACAAGACTAATAGGTTCCAATCCTAACGTATAATTGGTGACAAACATTTTGTTCTTGGTTAATGTACCTGTCTTATCTGAACAGATCGTACTGACAGAACCTAAAGTTTCCACAACTGATAATGATTTACACAAGATTTTATTTTTCTTCATTGCACTTGCTGTAATGATCAAACAAGTTGTTAAGGCAATTGGTAAACCTTCTGGGATAAATGCGACTGCAACGGAAACCAAATCAACTATTAAAGTTGGAACAGAGATCCAATCCGGATATGACTTTCTCAACCAAGCACCCCAAATGATACAAATAAGAACAATTAAAGTGACAATGATGGAAACTGTTAAGAAAACAAATCTCAAAATCTCCTTTTGTAAAGGAGATAAACCAGTCTTTGGTTCTGATGATAGTTTAGCAATTTGACCGAAAACAGTATTATCACCAGTGGAAATGATGATACCATAACCTGAACCACCAACACAATATGTACCTTGCAGTCCAACACAAGGACTTTCCAAGAAATTTGCACCTTTTTCATCAGCATCAACAGTTGCAGGGATTGGTTTGGATTCACCTGTTAAGATTGATCTATCAAATGCAAAATCATTACCTTCTATAGTGACAAATCTAACATCTGCAGGTAATCGATCACCATTACTTATGAATAATAAGTCACCAGGTACCAAATTTTTTACTTGTTCAGTGATTTTAACACCATTTCTAATGACATTGGCATCACTTGGTAACATCCCATTAATTGAATTCATAACTCTTGAAGAAGTGAAATCCTGCCAAAAATTGAAACCTGCTTGTAGGAAAAACACAATGAATAAGACCACACCAAGTGCTAAATTTGCAACAGCTGGATTTGGATTTCCTAAAGGTTTCCAAGCAATACAACATAAGATACCACCAACTAATAAAAGAGAACCAAACCCACCAAAAAAGTAAAGAAATAACTTTCTCAACCAATTTGTCTTTGGAGGAGTATGAGTATTATAACCAAAAGTTTTCAAATGAGACTCAAATTGAGATGAGGATAACCCATTTGATGGATCAGTTGATAAAGAATTTGCAACTTGATCGATTGTTTTGAGATGCCAAGTTGTATCTTTTAAAGTCTGAACTGAAGTATCAACTTTATCTAATTTCTTATAAGCACTTGCGTTTTCATCAATTTTATAAGAAACAGTTTTGAAAATAGGTGGAAGAGCAACTTTTGGTTCCACTCTGTTTCTTGATAAAGAAGTGTCAATTGATGCAGTACTTAAGCGACGACCTAAACTTGGGCGACGGTTACCTCTTGAAGAAAGTCTTCCTCTGTCATCCAATTGTGGGATGAATCTAATATTGTTCGGAATGGAACCGCCATTACCAGCTTCAAGGTCCAACTCGGTGGAAATATCAGTATCCCATTTAGTTATGGTTGAAGTTTCCTTATGTTCAGCCATCATCAAACAATGTATAAATGTAAACTTTTATCAATTGTACAAATAAATAAACAAAAAGAGTGGAAAACTGAATCTTTCAGGAGTTTATATACTTTTATTTATACACTCGATGAGATCAACTAAGATGTACAACTTCTCTTTGTGACTGCTGTTGGTTTTATCATTCTCGTATTCTTTGTTAGTGTGTTCTTTTCTCGTGTTTTGTTAATCACTCAACCTTAAAGCAGAAGGTCTAAATTTCCCAATATTGAAGATTATTCGAGATCGCTAAGGTACAACATTAAAACGTTGACCAATGAATCAATAGATCCTAACAGGCAGCCCTTGAGAGCAGTCACAGTTGCTACCATTTTAAAACTCTTTGTCACTTTAAACTATAGAGTGCTGTATAGATTCCATTGAACAGTAGAGAGTCACAGCTAGTGGCCAAAACCCTGCCTGAACTCTATGTTAGGGCTATCGCTACAGTTAAATTTGGTAATATTGTGTAATACTTAAGCAGCACATGCCTCATAGTTAAGGGGAATTGGCCTATCCAGTGCCCCATGTAGCAGAGGGCACTACCTGAGCTTCCTGAATGCAGTTATTCGAGCTGATTAACTGGTTATTTCATTGGTCTGCTGAGCCTTTGGACCATTACTTACTGGTTGGTTTTGTTTTTACTGAGTAGGATTTCTTTTATTTGATGGTATTTTCTGGCACTGTGTAAAAAATGGAACCTGGCCATAGTTAAGAGCTTTTTTTTAGCTGTGAATTTTGACGTAATGCGCGAAAGTTTTGAAATTTTTTGAAAATGTTTTTAATACCGCAAAAATTATAGCTTAAGCCTGAGAAATTCCTGGTTTTTCGCTGCTTTTTTTTGAGTGGTGAATTGGTAGTGGGATGGAGACTCCAGTAATCGCCATTCAGCAACACTTAGTATTCCAGCTAATCGCCAGATGTTGTAAAACTTAAGTAGAAGTCTTGATAGCTGGTTGTTTTTCTATAAAAGCGATCGGGATTTAAATGTTCGGCGTAAAATCGATCGACTTCAAAAAGTTTGACCTCTCCAGCTAGACTAGTTTGAACTGCAGAACATTTTGATAGCCCTGGGCTAACTTCAGCTCTAATATTTTGGGGGAGTTTCAGTGATGAGGCACTATAGGCTGGTATGGTCTTCTTTACTCCATTGTAAGTTATCGGCCCAAGTTGATGATCGACGATAAGGTCAGATAAACAGTTTCATACAATAAGGCTTTGTATATTACTGGAAGAAGATTTCGTATTACCTTATAGGGAATTTTCTATTACAGTGAGTCTATTGAACCGTTGAATCGTTCCACTTGATGGCTATAATTCATATAAATAAGAATAGTCCATAATGTATTAAATCTGATATAGACTACTGCTCTTTATACTGGTCCCAAAACGAACTTTCTGTGAAATCTTCAACTAACTTCTCCTTCACAACCGTCTTTCCTGTATCGTCCAAATCCAAGTAATATATTCTATCGACTTTGATCTCGTTGATGATATAATCTCTAACCTTATGATAGTTCAAACCAACTTGTTTAATGGCGTGTGAATCATCACTTAAAGCAAAACGACCACCTCCATATTTAACAACAGCATGACAGATATCTGGCTTTGGATATGGTGTTGACCAACCTTTTCTAATAGCTGCGCTATTCAATTCAACTAATCCCCCATATGAGGCAATGAATTCCAAATTCTGTACGATTACTTCCCAAACATCCGGCCAGTCCTTTTCAATTACTATTTCTCCCAATGTCTTCCCCGTCGTTTCATCCAAATCATCATCTTGTGAAAATAATCGTATCAAATCAAAATGTCCAATCACTGGAGATTTTAGTTTACTCACCACTTTATACTGTAATTCATAATATTCTTTGAATAGCCCACGAATACCCCCGCTAGCATTACGGGCTAATTCCCATTTTTCTCTTCCATAATCAATTGGGAATTCTTTGACAAAATGAACGGATCCAACAGTCATATCAAAATATTTTCTTTCTAACAGCTCAGCTGTGTAATCAATATGGGCTTCATTTATCCCTTCAACTTCTAACCCCACCAAAAATTTGGTCTTGACACCTGATTCTAATCTTTCTTTCTGTAACCTTCTAGCGTGTTGATAAAACTTGATGAATTTGTTTTCTAAAGTTTGAGTACTAAAGCTTTGATCTTCTTCTTCTGGGTATAAGAATTTGTCATGTAATCTAGGCATATGTTCAGTTAAGCAAAAAGTTTCGAATCCCATATCAATAGCTCTTTGAGTAACAGTTTCCAGGGTGTCTTGTGCATGGGCGACATAGTCTCCACTGTGACTGTGATGAGAATGCATTATTTAACCACTATGGTATTCGTTATCAGTTCAACTCTCCAGCAAAAGAGAACGACGTGGAAAGGTTACTTCAATTTATTGGATCTCGGACCTTATATATATATCACAATTCACCAGTTCCAGCTTGTTCTGACTATGTAACTCCGCTCTGTCTTGTTCTTTATGTCTCGCTTGTTTAAACAAGAACAATATAGTAGATCTCACTAATAATTTCCAGGCCTAAAAATCAAAACGTGAATAAATTTCTTTATCGCGGCTCGGAAATTACCGGAGATAGATAAACAAGAGTTCTTCCTGAAAATTTCACTTTAAAGCTATGATTGAATTGTATATTTCATGAATAAATAAATAAATAAATAGTGATAGGCTTAATAAATAGATGAATAAATAGTTAGTACGTGAATAAATAAGTTCATTGATCAGTCATTGTCCGTTCAATCTCATTGATCCGATCAACAACATCAGATAAGTCGACATTGAGCTTGAATGGATCATAATACTTTGATCTCATCTTCTCACTGGAAGTTGAGGTCACCATGTTAACCAATTGTCCATACTTCTTTCTCACAGATGGCTTGTCAACATAGACACCTTTTGATTGTAACTTTGCAACTAGATCCAGTCCCTTCCATGGCTTATCTGAATCTTGAAACCCTTTATGAATGATCTGTCTTATCAAGTTATTACAAAACACTTTACGAAGTGGATGGTTCAATGACGCAGAGTTATAAGTTCTCATATGATGGGAGTTTATATGGTCTGTTATCTCCAATGCAAATAATTCTGTATCTGTGAACGATTGATTTCTGACTATTTCTAAAAGCATCTTGTTGAATGTGGATGCTATAATTTCTGCATTGTGCTTACCCATTCTTAGTGTTAAGTCTAGGATGAAATATCTGGTACTTTTATCCTCTTTGGAGTACTTCGATATATTTTCAGTATTGGTCATTAGTGATTTGAAAGTGAAATCAATGGTCCTTAAATCGATTTTACTGTCCTCTCTAGATAACAATTCTTCAATATTATCAATTGCAGAGTCATACCGACCCAAACTCAAATTACCAAAAACTAGCATGTTCAGCAATCTATCACTTTGAAAATTATTTCTCCTCAGAAAGTCTTCAAAGAAAATAAAAGATTGAGTACTATTTTCATTATGTTCAAGTTTTCTAACTGTCTCTATAATAAATGAGCTAGCAACAACATCACACATTTTAGGATAGTTTATGATTAAATCTTTGGCACATTCATAACTGCCAAAGGAATCTGACGATTCTCTAATGTGTGATTTTAGCACTTGTAACAATATACCAAATGATGGTGCGCTATCCAATAGTTTATCAGCAACTTGTAAAAATTTCCCTGGATTTTCATCTAAAACCCTATGTGAAGTAGCTTGAAGGAAGCAATCTTCATTCATATCCATTCCAGCTTTGATAGCAAATGAACTTATTGTATTATGGTTAATCCTTGTCTTATGGAAAAGCCCCACCCAAAATTCCTTCTTGAATGAAGTAAAGCCAAATGAATCTAGAAGAAGCTGAAGCGTAGCACCTTGATCTTGAGAAGCTATGATAAATTGTAAGAAGAGTCTTGCTGTGTCCTTCTGCAGCCAGGCCTTAGGTTCTTCGATGACACCACCCATATGCTTGATGCAATGCTTTAGATTTGACAAATTGGATGTTTCCAAGATGCTGGATATCACTGGGTTGAGTTTAGAGCTGGTGTCCTTAGGGAAATCACCGAGAGCAATAAGTTTTGAGTTCCATCTGTGTATATAATGCTCTTTACATTTCATTGTAATGAGGTAAGGAATGATTGATTCGTATAATTGCTGATCGTGCTCTTTATGGATCAATTGAAGAACTTGTAAGGGTCTGTCATCCGCTGACATCAAGCAAACATCAAATATAGGTTTCCAATAAATACTTTTAGAGTTTAATAATAGATCCTTGAATAAATAAAATGCTAATTCGAACCTCTCAGAATTCAACAAAGAGGCTAATAAAATTTCAGAGACTGGAGTTGTTCCTCTAAATCGCTCAACAGTCTGATCCTTTAAAATCCTCACTAACTGAACAAGGAAGTCTTCATCTGTAAGAGCAAGTCTTATTGTAGAGCTCCAAAAAATGGTCTCGCCTTGATTGATGAGCATATTTGATAAATCCTTATCATAATCATCAGCTATGAAATTCGTCCAGGCAAGGTAGGCATCATCTAATGTTGTAGGATCAAGAAGCGGAATACCAAGTACATCACGCATAATATTGAATGGAATGTCCTTATTCTTGTGGAATCTTGGTAGGAGATCAGTCTTATCTTTCAAAAAGGGGAATTTAACTATCCTGTCCTTTCTATTGTTCATATGTATAACATTGGAGACGTGGAGATGCCGTATTGAGTAGCTCGTCCTACTGGTGGATCCGGAGTTGAACACTTTGGTGGAACGTACCCAGCTATTCCTGCTCAACCACCTTATCATGCAAAATGTATCAATCAATTTCGGAATCTTGGGTTTCTATTGTCTCTAACTCTTGAAATCAGTAGAATGTGTATAAACAAGAAGCTTCCCCAGAAGATTTCCCAGTTCCGACTTGATACTACCCCGTATTTCACATCGCACCGGGTAAAAAATACATACCGCGAATGAGTTCTGTAACTTCACAGCTTAAGCTCTTTTTGGTGTCAAAATTAAAAGCAGATAGCATGAAATCTAAACTTTTGAAGGTTTTTAGTATTTTCCAGTAATTGTTTCTAGCGTGAATATACCGCTTGTTGTTTACTAGGCCCGCTTGACTATGGTGGAGGGGCATGATATAGATATTCCAGTGACGAATTTGGATGAAGATGATGAAGATTTATCCTCACCAACTGAGGAGCTGGATGCTAATGTGTTTCGTGATGACTTCGACCTGGAGCATGATAAGTCGCCTTTTGAAGAGAATTCACTTCTTGATAGAATAAGAAATGCTGTTAACAATATCACAACTTCAAGAGGATATAACAGGGTACCAAAATCCTCCAATCTAGCTACAAGTGGGATTGAACTTCAAGAAGCTTATAACGATAATGATTCGTTCGATTTAAGTGACGATGAATTTTTGAACAGAAGTGCAAAGGTAAAAGTCACTACAATAATTAAAGACTTCATTAAGCAATTTCATTCTTACTTCTTGATTCTGGCATTGGCTATTGTGGTGATTGTTTTAGCTGTACTCTTATCAAAGAAATCAGGCTCTTCCAAACCTACAGAAATCACAAAGCAAATATTATCCAATGGTACAGATATTTTTTATCCAACCACTATTCTAATATCGCTCGATGGATTCCATCCGCATTACATTTCACCAAAATTAACTCCAACTTTACATGAATTTTTACAAAAGGGATATGGCCCACCGTATATGATACCCTCTTTTCCCTCTTCAACTTTCCCAAACCATTGGACCATTGCCACAGGGCTTCACCCACAATCACACGGCATCGTTGGTAACACATTCTATGATCCAGCTTCCAATAAACAATTTGTTAATGTGATACCCGAAAAATCTCTTGACCCGTATTTCTGGGGCGGTGAACCAATTTGGTCAACGGCTGAATATCAAGGTGTTCGTTCTGCAATTCATATGTTTCCGGGAAGTGAAGTGAAATTCAAAGCTGGGAACCCATCAATTGTGGATACCTTCAATAAGTCAGAAACCCTAGAATATAAATCACATAGAATATTCGAATGGTTAGATAAGGATGTGTCTGAAAGACCTGAATTGATTATTGGTTATGTTCCAACCATCGACACGATCGGTCATAAAGTTGGGATCAAAGGGGAACAGCTAGAAAAAGGCTTAAAGTATGTTGATAGTTTTATTGGTGATCTAACAAAAGGGATAGTTGAAAGAAATGCGACTGAAATCGTTAATTTAATCATCGTCTCAGATCATGGTATGGCACCAACTTCAAATGAAAGACTTGTCTATTTGGATGACTTGATAAATACCACAAAAATTCAACATTCTGATGGCTGGCCCCTATTCGGTCTAAGGCCTATTCCAAGCGTCTCTCCAGCGGAAATATATGACGATTTGAAGTCTTCATTCAAAGAAAACTCAGGTTATTCGTTCTATCTCAAAGAAGATCTACCAAAAGAATGGAACTTTGGGGGTAAAACTACTACAAAATACGCTGAAAGAATTGCACCAGTATGGGTTGTTCCAGATGTTGGTTATTCAATAACGACGCATGATAACATGGAACGTCAAGGTGGGGAATATTCCCCAAAGGGAGTTCATGGTTATAACAATACTGAAGTGTTAATGAGGGCAATATTTTTAGGCACAGGTCCTTACTTCAAATCAAAATCTGAAAATGATGAATCCTTCAAAGTCCGTCCTTTTCAAAACACAGAGGTTTATAGCATCCTTTGCGAAACTTTAAATCTTGTTCCTTCTGTTAATAACGGTACCAATGACATATTCAAATCCAGTAATAGATTAGACGTTAACTGGAGGGATTCTTCAATCTATCCGGACGTCAATTTTGATATCGGTGGAATTTTAAAAGATGGCTCTACTTATGACCAACTGTTCAGATCGGAAAAGGGTAGAAAAACCACAACATTGGAGTCTGTTGCTCAGGTACAGTCCTCCGATGGGTCAGTTGCTCATGCTGTGAGCTCTGAAGCTGAAAAAGCCAAGGCTTCCACTGCAGAAACATTCAAAGGGGAAAAACCAACGCCAAAACCTGCTGATGACTCAGATGAAAACGGCAAGAAGAAGGAGAAGGAGAAGGAGAAGGAGAAGGAGAGCGACAAAAATAAAGATAAAGGTAAAGATAAAGGAAAAGCTGGTGATAAAGACAAACATAAGGGATTCTTTGAATCCATCGGTGAAGATTTACAAGAGCTTGGAGAAGATATCAAAGAAGGGTTTGAAGATTTCGGTGATGATGTTGAGGATGCGTTTGAAGATGCGTTTCATAAGATAAATGGCGATCATGAGGACGAAGATTAAACTATTACACTATTATTGTATCATTTATTCAAAGATGAGAATTGTTGATTAGTTAAACAAACGCTATATATAGTATTAATACGCTTAATTTATTATCAACACAGTAGTTTGGCACTGTATTTGGCACTTCTTCCAATTTATATATCTATGCCTTGTATGCTGGATAGTCGTTATAACCAACAGCATCGCGAGTATAAAAGGTTGAACGGTCATATTTAGCCAATGGGTAGCCATTTCTCAATCGTTCTGGCAAATCAGGATTAGAAATCCAATATCTTCCAAAGGCAATCAGCGTTCTACCATCGTCGATATCTTTTCTTAAAGCTTCGGCATTTGCAACATAATTACCAGCTCTAACAATTGGTCCACTCCAAATACTGTAAAAGAAATCATTAGTACCTGATCTATTTTCCTCAAATCCTGCTCTATCATTTGCACCATCTACTCTTGGTTCCAATATGTCAATAAACTGCAATTTTTTACCGGCTCTAGCCCTTCTCTCCAATTCACCAACAACGTGTGCATATTGTGCCAATAAAGTTGGATCTTTGTTCGCACCTGGGAAATCACCATAATTGGAATAAGGAGAGAATCTGACAGAAATCTTTTCAGCGCCAATCTCTTCGGTTAATTTGTCAACAATCTCTAAAGTTAATCTTGATCTATTTTCAATCGAACCACCATATCTGTCTGTTCTTTTGTTTGTCTCAGGATCAAGAAATTGATTCAATAAATAACCATTGGCAACATGAACTTGCACACCATCAGCACCGGCCTTGATACTGTTTTTACCAGCTTTGACAAAATCCTCAATAGTTTGTTCAACCTCTTCAGTGGTTAGCCCTGTTAGTGGAGTGTTGTGTTTTTTAGCTTCTTCCTCGTATGCGAATGACCCATCGTTGATGTATATACCAGATGAAGCTGATTTGTAGGTGATATTATCTTTGGCAATATATTCTGGAATAGCTTGTCTACCAAAAGCAAAAAGTTGAACAACGATGAATGATTTGTTATCTTTAACTCTTTTGAAGATCTTGCTCCATGCTTCAACTTGCTCATCGTTCCAAATACCAGGAGTACCGTCATAAAACCCAGCACCAGCTTTAGAGATTAAAGTTCCTTCAGCAATCAATAAAGTTCCTGGGGTTTTTGATCTATCGTCATAGTACTGACCCGCAATTTCAGCATTTGGAACGAAATTCAAATCATGCCTTAGTCTGGTTAGTGGAGCAAAAACAGCTCTGTGAGAAAGTTCAATATTTCCTAGTTTGATTGGATTAAATAACTTGGTCTCGCTCAAGTTTAAAGGCTGGATTTTTTCGTCGTATTCTGGTTTGGTCATGGCTGTTAGTGGATTGAAAAGCTATCCTATACACATGCCAACATAATTGTAAAATAAGCAATATTCATCTTCTTTATAGTAGCATCATCTTATCCTGCTTCACACATCATGATTAATAATAAGAGCCGCAGTTAATGGAAACAAGAGTGTCTGAATTCACTGTGTTACAGTTGGGATGTCCGAGAAAAGTGACTGTTGATTCATCCATGCAATAATGCTTGGTAAATATTCTTCATCGGTTGGGAATTAGAACCTTTCTGTTTTCCATATTTGCTAGCATTCTCAGCCAAATACTATTACAAGCTTGAATCATGTATAAAGTTGTTGAAATTATTCCAAAGTATGGCAAATTTCCTAATGTTTACTAATGCAGCTAGCCCCCGTCGGAAATTAGCACGACGGGGTTCCGCAAAAATCAATTTAACGGATCAACAACTTACAAATTAATTAGTTTGAGACCTTTTGATTTGGTACAGAGATGTTGAAATCCTTGCTAATCTTGAGGAAAGACTTAAGTAGGGCTTCAAGACGGTTGTCACCCATTGCGATCAATTCATGACGGAAGAACTAACAGCTGACAAATCTGTGTTATCGCGATGAAAACATGTACTACAAGGCCAAAGATTATTGAATCTCATTATACCATATTACAATGATACGCTAATCATATAATCATTACAGCTTTGTATTCTTTTTCTTGTTTTGCCACCCAAAGCCCACCTTCTTCTGCTCACCTGGAGATATGATAACATTTAACACAGTAGTCTCCCCACTTTTCAAATTAGATAAAGCTTTTTCGAAAGATCTTTGTACTTCATCTTCCGTTTTAACTAATATACCTTCTGCTCCTAGACTTTCAGCTAACAGATCATATCTAGTTTCTTTGCTTAATGCTGTTGAAGGTAGTTTATCAAACTCTTCATAAGAGTATTTAGAGGTATCAATACCTTTATATAAACCACTGTTGTTCATCACCACAATTATTATTGGTAAGTGAGATCTAACGGCTGTTTCAATTTCCAACCCAGAAAACCCAAATGCCGAGTCACCTTCGATAGCAACCACATTCTTATTGATATTAGACGCTTTAGCAGCAATGGCGTATCCTAAACCGACTCCCATAGTTGCATTTGTACCGGCATCAAGCCTTTGTCTCGGATAATTTTGGGGGAAAGAGATTCTTGCAACGTCCATTGTATTAGCACCTTCTGTTACCAAAATTGTCTCCTCTTCTATTGGAGTTAGAATCTCACGAATAATCCTATAAACGTTCTGATATGTTAATTGGATATTTTGTTTGTTCTCTTTTACCTCTAACAACTTATTGTTATTCAATATGGTCTCTTTGATATCCAATGAGATGAATGGCGCCTTGTATTCAGGATCAATGAAGCTATCAAGTTCTGCCACAACTAGTGAAATATCCCCGACGAGGCCATAAGAGATTGATTGTGGGGAGTTATTACCCACCTCTTCTGGCGATTGGTCGACCTGTATGAAAATAGTGTCTGATCTGAATCTTGGAGTTTCACCAAAATGTAGTATCCAATTGAGTCTAGCACCTAAAAGTAATACCACGTCCGCGGATTTCAACGCTTTGGATCTTGCTGATGATACATTCATATCATGATTATCAGGAATAACCCCTTTACCCATTGGTGTAGGCAGGAAGGGAATTCTATGGTCTTCAACTAATCTAGTCACAACTGACGAAGCATTCCCATACGCAGCACCTTTACCAACAATAATTAAAGGTGATTCCGCCCTTTGTAAAACTTTTGCGATATTTTCTATTTGGCCTGAAGGTGGTCTGAATTGAGGTACGTCTGATTTTGATAATGATTTTAATTGGTTCAAAAGCGCTGATTCTTCTTCTTTCGAAACTTCACCTTCAACTAGATCTGCCGGAAGATCAATGTAAGTTGCACCTGGGACACCAAAGAAACTGGTCTTATAGGCTTTGAACAATAAAGATGGGATTTGATCGAATGATGCTGGTCTACCACTAAACTTGGTATATGGGTTTAAGAAGCTGATTTGATCCAATTCTTGAAAACCACCTTTCGAAACATCATTAGAACTTGAAGACCCCGCCAGAACTAACAATGGCCAACGATTAGCATTGGAGTTGAAGATACCAGCAGCAGCATGAACAACACCCGGGCCACCTACAACTAGTAACACACCTGGTTCCCCTGTCAAATAGCCATAAGCCGAGGCAGCATATGAAGCTGCTTGTTCGTTTCTAAATGCAATAAAACGAACTCCCTCGGCAATCAAAGCATCACCAACTTCGACAATTGGAATCCCTACTATCCCAAACACAGTTTTGACACCTAGCTTTTTTAAGCTCTTTGCAATTAATTGAGCACCAGTTGACATTCTGCAAATTTTTGTTCAGATCAAAATTGAATCAACGATGTTTAAAAGTGTCAAAAGAGAGATACTTTATACCAGAATTTGCAATTGCGTTTTTCAAAAATCTGGGGCGAGAAAGTTCGTTCGGACCGGCAGTGGCATGGTTCGGCCCGGGTTTCCGGTGACTTTACGTTTCAATTATATACAAGAACTATTTTCCATTCATCTATATACATTGATTCTATAACAGTTCAGCACGGACACTCGTTATTACTTCTTGGGAATGGAACAACATCTCGAACGTTTTCCACATTAGCCAAGTAGCAAATTAGTCTTTCAAAACCTAAACCAAACCCACCATGAGGAACAGTTGAGTTTTCCCTAGTAGATAAGTACCATTTCAGTTCATTCACCTTCATACCCCTTTCATTTATAACCTTAGTCAACTTTTCCAAGTCATGCTCTCTTAAAGATCCCCCTATAATTTCACCTACTCCTGGGACTAACAAATCGAAACAACCGACAGTTTCACCATCAGGATTGAGCTTCATATAGAAAGGTTTCATCTCTTTGGGGTAATCAGTGACAAAAACTGGAGATTTGAAATATTCACCTGCCAACCATTTTTCGTGTTCACTTGCTAATCCATCTTCATACTTAATTGGGTGTTGGAATTCTTTGCCGGAATCTCTTAAAATCTGAAGAGCTTCTTTATAAGTGATTGAGTTCCAATCTGTCTCATATAATAATCTCCATTTTTCTTTAAGATCCAATGACTTTTCCTCTGATTCCTCTTTAAATCGGTTAGCTTTCGATATATTAGAGCCTGCTTGGTTGGTATCTTCCACCAGGTCTTTAACGACATGTTTAATCATCTTTTCAGTGAATCTAGTTATTTGATTCAAGCTATCCACATATGGCATTTCACCTTCCAACATCCAAAATTCACTAAGATGTCTGTTGGTATCACTTTCCTCGGCCCTGAAAACTGGTGATAAAGTCCATACTTTTCCCAGCGCCATACAGAGAACCTCCAGATGCAACTGTGTAGAGACCGTTAGGTAGGCATTTTTCCCAAAAAAAGGATCTTTCTTTGAAGGGTTGTCAACAACCGATTTCGACTCTATTTGAAATAATTCACCAGCACCTTCACAATCTGAAGCTGTTACAAGCGGTGGGTTTGTCTTGAAGAAGTCTTCCTGTTGGAAAAATTCGTGTAGTTTATAATCAACAAACGATCTGAATCGTAAAACTGATGATAAATATGAAGTTCTCCAGCGCAAAGTATCCAGAGTTCTTAAATATTGCAAGGAGTGCGCTTTCTTTTGTAATGGGAAATCATCTTTGACATCACCAACCAAGCTTACATTCTCCTTGCCTTCTAATGCTTTGAATTCATAGGACTGTCCTTTACCTTTCGACTCAATCCATGAACCGGTCAACTGTATTGATTGGCCTGTCTTCAGGTTAGAAGCTTGATCTGGAGACAGAACACACATCAGGTTATTATGGTTACTACCATCAGATAGATCAACGAATGCAACCTTTTTCAACTGGCGGACAGATTTGATATATCCATTTATTGTAAGTTGTGAGTCAATTGGTGGTGGATTCTTGAACAGGTTATTTATAGAGGGTGGTAAGTTGGATTGAAACCTAATATGTTGGTAGTGCACCAATCTGGGGCTCCATATTCTTGACTGAGAATATCTCAACATGTTTATCGCAACTTCAACGCCTTATTAGCTCAATATTGAATATTTTATACCAGAGCTCTCAATGATTCCGATCTATTTGGCATATTTTTCAATATCGCGAGAAATGGCTGAAAATGTCTGAAATGGGCAATTTACCTCTTTCGGGGATAAAAGCATAAGTGAAATCTACAATAAACAATAATTTGGTTCATAAGACTTCATTATAGATGGAAATTAATCTAATTTTTCATATTCTTCGGCATTTTCCAACTTCTTTTGTTGTATTTTGTAACTCTTGACTCTTAGACTCATTAATTTATCTGGAACAAAATCTGATCTTCGCAAACTGCTTGAACAACCGAGAATTGGGCAGCCATTAGTACTTTGAGCATTCTGCCATATATCGAATATGCTTCGCTGGTCAATTGTATGCCCACACTTCTTGCTTAACATTGGTGATTCGAATAAGTTCATGGAAACTGGACATTTTAAGTCAATTTTACCACCACCAATTTGTAAATCATCGTCCTCTTCTTCATCGGGCAATGGATCCAATGGGTGATCGATAACGAATGTAGCGTTCTTAAGAAAGATAAAATCTGGATCTTCGCTGCTGACATGAAACTGTGGTGGGTGTAGAAGTTTGTCTTCAAGAATTTGAGAAAATGTCTTTTTGGAATCACCTATGTCTTTATAGTGATCAATATTAGCCAACGTAAGTTCTGGTTCTGTTCTTAATCTAAGTCGTATTTCCTCTCGAGCATCTTTGAAGGCCTTGTTATAGAATTTTGTTTGCTGTTGAGCTTTACTCAATTGTTCAAATGATTCCAACAATGATTTGATGGCAGTAACATTACCAGACTCCTCAGCATTCCAGCGAACGCTGGGATCCTCTGGGAACAACGTTTCAAAATAGGCATTTGCAGCTTTCAAAATCTGCGCTTGTGTTTCTCTCAGCTCAGTTGAAGCTGAGGAGTTATCTCTCAACAATTCGAGCTCACGCGATAGCGAGCTTGAAATTGGGAAGTAACTAGGTAAATCAATCGTCTCTGACATAACTGGGACAATAGTTGCAAGTGGAATCTTTCAAGACCCACAATGATTTCACTATTACGATAGATTCTATGAAAACCGGCTTAAATGTCAACAGAAACGTGAAATGACTATAAATCTTTTGAAATCGATTTCGCGTTTCCGGTGGGTACACGCAAAAGCTTTACAAAATGTTCACCAAAAAAAGTTCAAAGCTTCATGCTCAGAGATACTTCACATAGTTTCAGGGCCAACAACGACAAGAGTGATGTCTGGCAGAGAAGTGAAGCCATTGCACCAGTATGAGGCATTTAGGATCGCGGTGCTCCGTGTGATCGAGTCGTTTGTCTACAAGTCGCTGGACGAAACCATCAGTTTACTGAAAATAACAACAGTGATAAACACTAATCCGTTGACACAACTTCTAAGAACACAGCTTACTGACAAGCCAGTGGAGAAGATGAACAAAGTCACGATAAGAGACGTTATCTTGTCGATCACCAAAATCTTCCAATCATCTGATATACAGATTTTGGCTAACAATGATAATTTCAAAATAAGATTATCTAGAGAAGAGTTTCAGGCACTGATTGATAAGCATGTTGGACAGTATAAAGAAAACGCGGTGGAAGCTTTAAGAGACGACGAGGAAGATTACGATAAAGTGCTGAAAGAGATTGAGGCAATTGAAAAGGGTCAGCTGGATCAACTGATTGCTCAAGAATATCAAGAATCTTTGGCTGAACAGAACAAGATTAGAGCTCGACAACAACAACAATTACAACAACAGTTACAACAGCAGCAACAACAGAAGCAGTCACCACCATTACAGCAGCCACCAGAGCAGCGAGCCGTACAAGCCCAGAATATCACACTATCACAACCACAACAAATACCCGTGCAAGGAAGTACAGCATCGAAGACTGCACCAAATGTATCATCAGTTCCAATTCAAAATGTAAGGCAAACATCGGCTTCACAGGATGGTTCTCCTCCACAAGTCCAAGTTAAACCTGAACCAAACGCACAAGTTGCACAGCAAGCTCAAATTCCTATACAGGCTCAAGGTCAAGCACAAGTTCCATCAGAAGTATCAAATACAACATTAAAATTCCAACAGCCAAATGAAAGCTCTTCAATAACACAGCAGCTGCCTAACTTTCAACCAAAATCACAATCTCAGACTGATGCCAACATTTTAGTCGATTCAGTCACTTTTGCGGCACCACAAGTCGAGCCATCAGCTCAACCTCTCAAATCACCTTCCCTAACAAATTCCACAGCAGCTCAAGCTCCTGTAGGCACTGAGACACCACTGATGACTGACAGTAAAGTAGATGATGAACCAAAGGTCGAAAGCCAGAGTGACGATGAGAATGGAGAAGAAATAGAGGATAATAATGATGACGATCTGAAGGCACCAACTCCTGAAGCGACAACTCCTGAACCAGTTCAAGATGTGAAGGAGGAAGCTAAAGGTGATTCTGCTGAAGACGAGGAAGTGGATGATAATGAAGGTAGTGACTCGGATGAAAATATGGAAGATGATGGTGATGAGGTGGAAGAAAAAGAAAAACAAGGTCCAAAGAGAGCTGTTGGTAAAAGAGGTGCACCAAGGAAAAATGAAAAAAGAAAACAATCCTTTAAAGAAGAGGAGACACCTGCTAAGAAACGTACCAAATTTTCTACATCGGTTCCTTCAAGTCCTGGTGGTCCAATTCATGCACCACCTAACAAGAGATTATTAATTCTGGCTAATCCATTAATTGCAAATATCTCTTCATATAAATATGCTTCAACTTTCCTCACACCAGTTCTAGAGAGTAATGCTCCAGATTACTATGATATCATTAAAGAACCACGGGATTTGAAAACCATTAGACAAATGATTAAAGACGGACGTATCCAAAACGGGTCACAACTGGAGAAAGATATCCTGTTGATGTTTGCTAATGCTATTATGTATAATAAGACCGGGAGTGATGTTTATAACTGGTCTAAGGAGATGCAAGTTGAAACAGAAAAGTTTTTACAATTATTTAAAGAATCGGAGAGTAACACTTGAATGGTGTGCGGCTCTATATAATGAGTTAATACAAATTTATGATCATGATGAGTAACAAAGAAATTGATAAGTGTAATAATAATTTTTTGATATATTATAATAGAAATATGTACAAATTTATAATAATGTGTTTGTGCGCTCAATCTTCAAAAATATAATAGCACTGTTTTACATTTGGACCTGTTAATGATAAAATACAATCAATGTATGAAAAACAAAATGATCAACAATTATACTAATAGCAGCAATGATATATAGAAAGAAACCCCAAAGAGCAGTAATAGAATGAGTACCAAACGAATAGAACATCACACTTGTATAAAGAATAGTCATCACTTTATACAAGCTTCACGTTTTTTTTTTTTGATTTTTTTAATTTTTGTAACTTGATGGGAATGGATATGTAATTCATAACAACACGTCTTAACGTCTCATTTGTTGAGTCAATAAGGCATTTTGTTCTTGGAATCTTTGACCAACTCTTTCACTGTGCTTCAAGAATTTTTCAGAACATTTTAAAACACAAGTTTCTTCCTTTGAACTCAATTTAGCAGAAGTGAAATCATTAACACAGTCGGTGAAACAACGTTCAACCAAGTTTGAGTAAAGACGCATGAAATCCTTCATTTGCTTCCCTTCGACAATTCTTTGGAAGTCTTGTTGTTCTTTTTGATTTAATTGATCCATCTTGATATGAGCTGTTGTATAGATTTGTGTTAGATCTATTGAAAATTGGTTAAGTTTGTTATTTAATGGCAAACTTTCAAGTTCAAAAAGTTCAAATTTTTTTTTGTCAACGAAAAATATCGATAATGGCCCAATAAGGAAATACTCCGATTTAGGCGAAAAGATAAAACCAGTAAATAAAGATGGGAAAATAAACAGATAAAAACATAAGAAAGACAATCATTATTGATTGAGTATATTTCCTGATGAATACCTCTTAGATCTACCAAAACCAGGTGAATAAGTGTGGAAAAATAGCTTTTGTTCTCTTCATCGGCGGTAGGCGCACGCCAGGAACGATTTGTTTTTGTCCGATGAGCTTTCAAACTTGTTAACTTGTTGAAAGATTTGAATTTGATAACCAAAATTTTGGATTTTAAGTGTGTTTTGCGGCTTTAATTAGTAGTTCACAATGGTCAGTACTCTTTCATATACGCAGAGGGCCGAGGCTCATCCTTCTCCCTTGGCTAAGCGTCTTTTCAGCGTAATGGAGGCTAAAAAATCAAACTTGTGTGCTTCAATCGATGTCAGAACAACCAAGGAGTTTCTGTCATTAGTTGACACTTTGGGCCCATATATCTGTCTTGTAAAGACTCATATTGATATCATTGATGATTTTTCATTCGAAGGTACAATCAAACCGCTGAAAGAACTCGCTGCTAAACACAACTTTTTGATCTTTGAAGATCGTAAATTTGCTGATATTGGTAACACCGTCAAAGCACAATATTCAGGAGGTGCTTTCAAAATCGCCACCTGGTCAGATATCACCAATGCCCATGGTGTGACTGGTGCTGGTATTGTGAAAGGCTTGAAAGAAGCTGCTGCAGAGGTCTCTAATGAACCAAGGGGTTTATTGATGTTGGCTGAGCTGAGTTCAAAGGGATCTTTGGCTAAAGGTGAATACACAAAGCAAACCGTGGACATTGCAAAGACTGATAAAGATTTCTGTATTGGATTCATTGCTCAAAATGATATGGGTGGTAGAGATGAGGGTTTCGATTGGTTAATCATGACCCCAGGTGTTGGGCTAGATGATAAAGGTGATGCCTTGGGCCAACAATACAGAACCGTGGATGAAGTTGTCTCAACAGGTAGCGACATCATCATTGTTGGTAGAGGTCTATTTGGTAAAGGTAGAGATCCAACTGTTGAAGGTGAGCGTTATAGATCTGCTGGTTGGAATGCATACTTGAAGAGAAGTA
The DNA here is from genome assembly GCA_030571095.1 of Hansenula sp. yHMH451. Classification (NCBI taxonomy): domain Eukaryota; kingdom Fungi; phylum Ascomycota; class Saccharomycetes; order Phaffomycetales; family Wickerhamomycetaceae; genus Hansenula; species Hansenula sp. yHMH451. The sequence goes on from JAJLXE010000009.1 coordinate 716,833, forward strand.
GTCATAATTAGAGAAATAGAATGATTACAAATTGTGCAAGATTGAATCAATCTGGTAGTTTTAAAAGCCGAAAGTGTAATTTCACAAGATACTAAATATCTCGACTAATGTCCATATATCATCTTCTAAATTGTTCGTTGATGATTAGAACTGAAGCTCGGGGTTAGAAGCCCTTGAAGCAATTCAATTTACCAAAAAATCAAATCTTTGACACCAAAAATCTCAGCCACTAGAAGTGTTCAGCATCCATTCTGCACTGAGGGCCATAGATGCTATTTGAAGGTGACAGATGTCATTGGAAAGTGCCTACACAGTCTACTCGATTGATGATGACCACCAGCACAGTACCCAGGCTGTGGTGCCTGAGTTATCGAGCCAGGGCTCAAAAGTCGTTGGTGCAAGTAGTGCTGGTATAAGAGCTTTGATGTATCAATTGACATCATTATATCTAAGAACTCCCCCGGCAAAACTGTTCAGACCTACTAGAATTGATTACATGGCTATCACAAGACTATTTGTTCATGGTTCTATGACTCAAACCACGAAAAGACCTTATAATTATTATAAAGATTCATCGATTGGGGTATTTGTCTCAGCGTTGAAGAAATATGGTTGGAGGTTCATTCCAGATACTATTTTACCTCCTTTGATTGCCAATAGTGCCACGGGTGTTGTTTTATATACCAGTTATCTAATGAGCTTACAATATTTCAATGGTGACAAGAAGAATTTTTTGGAAAACCCTTCACCGTTTGATACTTTAAGAAGTGGGTTTTTGGCAGGAATATTTCAATCATTGGCAGCTGCACCTATTGATGCCATTTATACAAGATCTTCAGCTAATGAATTATTGAAAGGCGAACATGAGAATCTTTGGAGATTTGGATTGAAAAAATTACGTGAAATTGGTGTTTCAGGTGTATTTGCAGGTTATGCCCTAAGTTTTTTAAAAGAGAGCACAGGGTTTGCCATATATTTCTGTTCTTTTGAAACGATCAAAAACCAAGGGTATCAATTGGCAAGGGATTCACTAATAAATTTCAAATATTATAAAAAGAAGATGATGAGTCCCTATCAATTCAAGTTATCCAAAGAAGAATATACAAAACAATGTGAAAAAGAGAAAAAATTCAAGTTTTTGAAAACATCATTTGTGTTTTTAGCAGGTATGACTGCTTCTTTCTCTTTACAACTGATACAATATCCATTAACGAAAATCCAAAGCATTCATTTATCAAGATTGGAAGCATTTGATATTTATAGTGCTGGGAAACCAAAGAGTCGGTCAAGGATGTTAACGATTTATTATAATACTTATTTGGACACTTTGGAACACATCTTGTTCATTCAATCAAATTCAAAATTAAGCTGGTATGATTGGTTATATAAAGGATTCAGAAGACATGCGCTTTCAACCATACCAGCTACTACAATTGGTTTGGTTGTACTGGAAAGTTTGAGATCGAGATTAGCTGTCGAAATTGAGCCATTAGCTCCTGTGTAAATAGAACTCGCTGATGTATCATAGAGGTGCTTGTATATAAAAAGGTTCAGGTAATAATGACCTATTGATTAAATATTCTAGAAAGGTTAAGAGTGGGATTGTTTGGGTACATAAGTAATAGATATCAATTATAGAGATTATATGCAATAAATAGATGCGAATAAATAATTTGGGATAAATATGTAGACAGGGTTTGATGGGAATCAATTCCGTTAGATCTTCCTTCCCCTATAATTAAAGTAAGAATTCCAAACAATCTTCCAATACTTGTTTTCAATATTTTTAGACAAGATGTCAAAATCGTTCTTTTCTAATTGTGATAGGTAGCCATCCAGTGGTATTGAAGACATGAATGGTATAAATAAGCAGTCAGGAACTCCCTTTTTCCACCCTTTTGACTTGGACAATATTAGTTCATCTTTCGTAATGCCCTTGATGCGAGATATTTCATCTTTTACTTGGTTGAATTTGGATCTTGCTGTGATCAAATGATCATTTGCTCCGATACAAGTTTCGTAAATAACATCTTTCAACTTGAGCTCGATATCCTTCGAGTCAGTCTCATGACCTTGGAATAATCTCAGCAAGGATTCCTGGGATAAATCATGCTTGGTCATAAGATCAATTGGTAAGTTAATCTGATTCTTGTTTTGAGCGTAATATTTAGTACCAATCACTAATGAAGCTATACCAGTTGCTTGACCAAGGTGTGCAGATATTTCAGTCACTAGGCTCTGCAAATGTTCACTCTCTTGAACTAAATTGATGGTGGAGGGTGAAAGTTGGTTTGATAGTAACAAATTCTGAACGAGGTAATTCAACTGTGAATGTAGACCTTCTCCATAGGCTGATAATTCATCGATCGATTGGAAGTATGATCTTGAAAGAAATTCTCTTCTTGTGGACAAAATCTGATTGAACCCTTCAGGAGTAATATTAAACTCATTCCTTATACTATCTCTAAGTAACAATGCAACTGGTTCGCCGATAACTTGATCACTGTATGGATTTTGAAATATTTTGAACAAGGTCTCCTCCCAAAACTTGAACTTAAGATCATTTGAGGAGACACCAATCGTTGATTTCAATTGTTGATTTACTTGTGACTTTGGACTGCCTGAAATTTTAGATATTTCAATATTGAAAGCTTTAATTGCAATGAAAGAATCTTTGGCAGGTTTGGGGATATAAGCTGAAAGGACATAAGACGATTTATCAAACTTGTGCAAAGAATCGAGACACGCTTCTCGAGCCCTTTGTATTTGAGAGTGGTACGCCGTTGAGGCATACCTCTTGGGCACAAATGTATTCAATCTCATTGCAGCCATGAATAGTGAAGTTTTGAGCCTGTGGATTGTCAATAGATTAGTGATGATAGGCTCATTTCTCCATGCTCCAAAAGCAGCATTTAGTGTGGGTGGCTTACATAATATCTAGCTAAGCAGTGGACTATGACCATAAGAATGATTGTCTCATCTTCACTGAAGTAACTAATCATAAACCAGAATGATCAAACAATAATTGGATTACACTTTGCAGTTATATGAGTTTTTCAAGTGATTTTAGGGTCATTATTGTTAAGCTAATTGGCACGTACTGCTGATTAAATTAATGTGCCATAATTTTTAATATTTCAAGTTCGACCCGATGAAAAAAAAGTTTTGGCACATTCTTCAACGAAGGCTGATTCGACCCGATTTGATCCATTTTGAGCCATATTCCACATAGTCAAAGCCTTATATTGAACCAGTATATGTAAAATGGTCCAAATAGATGCCATTCATCCAAAAGTTTACTTAGACATCGCTGTTAATGGGGAGAAAATAGGGAGGATCGTCGCTGAGATATATGAAGATGTTGCACCAAAAGCGTCAAAGAACTTCATTCACTTGTGTAAAGGTGACAAAACAAACTTAGAGGGCAACAAACTTACGTTGAGAGGCAACAATTTTCACAAGGTTATCAAAAATTTTATGGTTCAAGCTGGTGATATCACGTATGGCTCTCCAACTATCAAAGACCATGTCGAAGATCTAGGAAAAGGTGGATCTTCAATTTTTTCTAATGAATCAAACCCTTCAGGCACTTTTGAAGATGAAAACTTAGGTGATTTCTCTTCGAACTTCAATTTGGCGATGGCGAACACTGGACCAAATACAAACTGTTCTCAATTTTTCATAAATACTTATCCATCTCCTCATCTAAACGGGAAACACACAATTTTTGGGAAAGTGATACATGGAAAATCAACTGTTCGCACAATCGAGCTGGAAACTGTTGATAATAGAAGCGTTCCAATAAATAATATAACAATCGAAGACTGTGGAGAGTGGCATGAGTCTGATGGCGTGCCAGTCTATAATGCATCATATAATTCAATAGGCGGGGATATTTATGAAGAGTTCCCTGATGATGATGAGAGTTTCGATAAGGAGAAAGTCCCGGAGCAATTTGATGCCACAAATAAAATAAAAGAGTCTGCAACATTACTGTTCAAGCAAAGAAATTATAAAGAAGCGTTCCTCAAATATAAGAAAGCCTTAAGATATGTTGTTGAATTCATACCAGAAAAAGACCAGGAACCAGAATATGCACCAAAATTTGAGGAATTAAAGAGGAAGTTGTACTTGAATTTATCTTTAATGTGTGTTAACTTGAAAGATTACCAAAGAGCCGTTGACTATTCAACATATCTATTAGAAAGTGAAACAGCACTTGATACTGAAAAGGCTAAGAGTTTCTACAGAAGGGGTTTATCCCAATATGTGCTCAAGAAATACGAAAATGCTCTTTCTGATTTTAACCAATGCTTTTTATTGAATTCAAATGATGCTGTTGTTGAACGAAAGATCCAAGAGACCGAGAAAGCTCTTCAGGAGCAAAGAGACAAAGAAAAGCAAAAATATTCCAAATTCTTCGGGTAAAAAGCATATAGACAAATAGGTCATCAATAGCACAACCTTATAGTGCCATAGTCGTAGTATTACCCTCATATCTCTGCGATTCACTGATTATCAGCTCATCTGCTCGTTTATCAGGCGCTTGTTGACACATCTAAATGGCAGCATTTTTCGAGGTCGCCTTACCATACAGAAATCCACATGAGATACGTTATTTACCCCTATTTGAGGACTCTCGAGACACCGGTGATGGGCTTCCAAGACCATGAGGATTGAACTGGAGTGTTTACAAATCTCCCCATTCTCAATAATGATAACTTGGGTGAAGTGACGTGAAGCTTTGTCATTTCACTAGAAGCATTTGAGATAGCCCAAACAGCACGCTCTTTTCAATAACAAGCTAAATTGAGTTAGCAAATTTGCACTTTAGACTGAAATTAGTTCCAAATCACTAAAAACTAAGCATAGTTGCTTCCTTCCAAACCAGTTTTAGAACTCTGATCATACACAATTAATCTATACTTTATAACCAACTTACTAGATTTAGGAGTACAACACCTCTAGTTCAAGTCAAATCCTTTTAATTGCTACCCCAGATTGACAAAGCTACATCAACTCAACGAAATCATGATCACTACATCAAAACTTCTCAGTCGGACAACTTTCTTTATCAAGGAATCAATACCAATTCTACTGCCCAGCTTCGTGATCTACTTGACTTACGACCTATTGAACTTTCTAAATCTCAACGTTGGTGTCCAGGGTGAAGTATATAACCAATCGGGCATAGGACACTACTCAGTCTTGACACATGGATTCACTCCAGTGCTAGAAAAACTGGGGTTGGATCCTGATGGCTCATTAAGCCAGATGATAAACTGTACTGTACTGGTGCTCTACGTTGCTTCAGCTGTCATTAGTGTGGGATATTCGCTATTGTTCCATTCCTTTTGTGTCAGTGCTTCCTACGAAAAAAAATGGAGTTGCATACAAGGTCTACTGTGGGATATTATAAGTAAAAGTTAGAAGCAACAGAAAAGTCATGAATTATGTATAAGCTCATGTTTTTTCCTTGTAGTACAATCAGAAACCAAAATTAAAAGCACTCATATCAGGTTCTTGAAATTCAGCTTGTGGAGGTGGTGTTGCCTTACCAACAGGGGGAGTCGCTTCTTTCTCCTTTGTTTCTTCCAAACTTTTGGCATTTGATGCCAGCCCGTACTTTTCAAGAATACTTAAACCAACACCATGTCCATTGCTAGAGCCATTCGTCAAACTAGATGGAACATCATTGTGGCCATCCTCTTGGTAGCTTGAGATGAAACTTGTTCTTCTTGCTGATGGAGACAGTCCATACTTCTCCAGAATACTTCCTGTTTGGTTTTTGGAAGGAGTCGACTCCATACCTGACGCCGAACCATTCAATGCTGACTTTAGTGAAACAAAGCTTTGTTCCCTTTTGAAATCCTCAGACTTCAAAAAATTCCAATTCTTTAGTAATGAAACAGCCAAATAGTCACATCCCATTCTAGTGTAAATTGATGCTACTCTTAATAAAAATTCAGACTCTTGCGATGGCGAAATCTTTAATGAACCATGGAAATAATTCAAGTTCTTCTCTCTCAAATTTTGGTATAAAATCAACAATAAAGGGTCATCTTCGATAAATGATTTGGATTTCTCGCCAATGACAATTTCTTTCTTTTCATCATCCGCTATAATATCAACTGGTGATTTAACCAAAGCTTGAATGGATCTAGATTGTTGTTTCAATTTCCAAAATATAAAACTTGTAGTCCATCTATCACCATTAGAAACAGCTTCTGATAACAAATGCCTTTTCAATAAATCCTGTAGCACTGGACCATTGTCACCTTCATAAATTCGGCAAACGCCAATTGCCAAATCAATATCTTTAACTTGTTTAATCAAAACATTTACTGAATCTTTCAAACTATCAGCTAAAAGAAAAAAGCAAGCGGCAAGCAAATGCCTATGCTTACTCAATAAGACAAAGGCATTCTTTAAAGCCGCTGATCTCCACCTTTTCTCTTTGAAATCATTTTTCAAAAAGCTCATCATTTTTTGTTGTTCTGGATGACCTGATGATGTTCTCCATAATCCAACCAATATTTGCTTCTTCTTCATAGCGAGATAGTATATTGAACATTTGATAGGGTCTCTTTTATCGTCAACAATGAATTCGTTTCTAGCTATCTTTTCAAAAGTGGATACCAAATCGTCATATCTTAGCCAATATGTCAACCCATACTCCTTAGCCGTGGCCCAAGAAATTCTTCTCTCTTTGACTGAGCTTTCAATAAGTTGAAGCAGGATTTCTTTATTTTCACTGTGCATGGCCCAATTAATGTCTCTCATTGTAAGTCTTTCTTGGGTTCCTTTGTGTAATTGGAACAACTTTACACCTAAAGAAAACCTAATTCCATTTTCATCCAAACTATATTTGTTCTTATCAATCTCCTCCACAGCTTCGATAGTACTTACTAAAGTAATTTGTTGATGTCTCGTAACGTAAGGTAATGAATAATTGGTGAGCTTTTCCTTCAAAAGCTCAGCAACATTTTGATCGAATTTAGTATAAGGTTCATCAAAATTTCCTTTTGTATAGCCCTCCTCAAAGAATTTCCCCACGTCAAAATCTAAATTTGAGCCTAAGCTGGCAATAGGAATGTCGTTAGCTTCAAATTCCCTGATTTTCAAAAATAGTCTCAACAAAATCTCCTTGACAATATCCAATCTCTGATTGAATAATGATTGAATGAGTATTTGTGGGTGATATAATGGTAAGGGACCGTTTAAAACAGAGCACAAATTCAAAATATCATTGGATACTATATTTCTCGATCCTAATGATTTCTTCGTGAATTTATCAGCATTAACATCCAGAGTTTTGTCTGAGACAAAAATTTGGTTACCAGTACCTATCACTAACGTTGCATCTTTCATCCAAATAGAATCACCAATCGCATGTGTTGTAAAATCTCTGATATCAATCTTCTTGATTACTTGAAAAGGCGGGTTTTTGTTCGTGTAGTCGTATCTCAGTTGTGTATATAACAATGAGAAATCATCAAATCCAATGGCCAATATACTTTGCTTATTCTCAGTACTTGTCCAATCAATATCATTGATGTCACTTTCAAAAACTTCCTCGTATTCCAAAACATTTCTCTTCAAATCCCAAATCGTTAATTTCTTTCTTGATTCGTCGACTATAGCAAATTTATTAATCGAAGAGCCTCTGATATAAGATGCATGGGCAATTTCAGATTCTAAGCGGGAGCTCTCTGCCCAAGAAATTTCATCATTTTCAATCTTTGCATAATAGCACTGCAATACACCCTGCGTGGTAATAGTGGATAGGATTGGACGGTCATTGGTATATTTACTCCCCACGGGGTCTATTGGTGCGATAAGATGAACAGAATTGATTTCAAACGGTGGACTATGTGCTTTAACTTCAGAGATTGCTTGGTTTTGAATAACCCAAGCTTTGGATTGGTCTCTGTAAATGGCAGCGATAAAGTGTTTGTCATGATCATGATTCTTCAATGGAATACTTGAAAATGAGAGAGGCTCTTCAGCTATACCAATGCTTATGGAATGTAAAGCTTTTGATATCTTGAGACTAGTGTCCCAAAGAACCAAATTATCATCACATAATGTTATAAGTAAATCACCTTTCTCCAAAATAACAGCTTTTGATATTGGAGCTGGGGTGTTAACAATTGATTTCTTTGCTAGTGTAACACCTTCTTTCAATTGCTGTGGTACCCATATAGCATTTTCATTGAATCTACTTTTTGTCAACATAGCCTCACCGTCCGCCGTTCTTATGATCTCTCTGATTGATTTTTTATGACCAGTAAGCTTATGAGCAAGTAAACCAACCTGTTTGATATCAGCGTGATCAACTAAAAATTTCAAGTCAATGATGGTATGCCTTATGACACCATTTAAATCATGGATCACGACGGACAAGTTCCCCTGATCATTGGTGATGGTCTCTGAGAAGTTGAGAAACTGTGGATTGGAAACGAAAGACTTTGGATAGAACCTCATTGATTTCAATATTGTTGTGCTCATAAGTCTTGGTGGATTCTGGGAAAGATTCTCAATTGCAACAATTCTGATATTTGCGTTTTCGTCAGCAATTATAGCCAGATCAGGCTGTCTCTTCTGAATCTCGATCAATTCGTCGCTATAAACTTTTGATAAAGCTGCCCTTAATGCTCTGGTTACTAAATAGTCATCCACAATGTTGACAAAACGTTTACCTTGCTTCTTACAAGACTCATCATAAAGGTTTAATGATCCCCAGTGCTGTATCAAATGTTTTTTCTCATACTCATAACTAGACCATATTCTCAAGACTGAGTCTCTGCCGAGAGAAAACAATGTATTTGTATAGCTATCACTTCTTGGGAGGTTGCGGTAATCATGCTTTTTCCATCTGAGATTAGTTATTGAAGTTGGATGCATCAAAAAGGTCATATCAAACAGCGAATTTTCGCCGAAAAGAACCCTGTTCCAAACTTTGAGTAGTTTGTCGTATTTTCCACAGCTTGCAATTAGCGTAGAATCCTGTGATATTTTGGTGATGAATACTGGGCTTGATTGGACCATAGACCAAAGAATGGATGTCTGTGTCTCGCCAAATTCTTTCTTCACGTTCCATAAAGTTAAATAATCTGAGCCCGTAACTAGCTCTTCTTCGATCCCCCAATTCAATGTATTCACAGGCGAATGGTCATCTGGATTAATCAGTTTTGAACTATATTTCCACTTATTTCACGGTTAGACTTCTATTCAGTTGCTGTGGATAACAAATACTTACTCTGGGTATCTGCGAGAACTCACTGATTGGTTCATATATGCTCACATGACTCCCAACAGAAACGGCAATCTAAAAGTTTTCCATTGTTAGTATGGAGTGATCAGTTTTAGGCCTATGATCACACTTACATTCCCATTATAGTTGTTAATATCAACAGCTTGTGCATCTGAGTCCAAGTAGACCGTCTGGAGGTACTTCATGTTTTCAGATAATATGATCAAGTTGTTACCTGAACAGTATGCCTAGAAAGAGGACGATGTTAGTATCCGTTTGATTCATTCAGTATGTGTCACTTCCGCCAACACCACTCACCACTATTGAATGGCCATTCCATTCTCCCTGTGTGACAGCCTGAAGCGCCTGGTTGGGCTCTCCGGGCACAAAACTTATACCCATCTAGACTTGTTTGGATTCCTCAAACTAATTGCTCCAGATCCAAGAATAGAGCATCTGATTGTTGATGTTTTCAAAGTTCGCCTGGTTCTTGATTTAGTGCGCCAACCATTTCTTTAATAATTTTCGGGCTCTCGAATTTGAAGATGGCTTCACTACTTGAAAGCTTCATCTTATGTATCCAAAAAACAGTTTGGTTGAGTAATCATTTGAAGAGGACCAATTCAGTTGTTCAAAAATGGGTGGAAGGTTAGTATCTCCTGATGTGTTTTGTGATGCCTATTGCTAACGGCTCTTCATAGCTGCAAAGATCAAAGAAAAGCTGTCGCTGTGTGCCTGCAAAGATCACCTTGTGTGCTGATAGAGAGGCACACTCCAAAAGAATGTATTGAGAACCCAGAGTTGGCATCAAACCTTCCGGAGCTGTGTAAGTCTCAAATGAAAGCCTTCTGGGAATGTAAAAAGGGTTGGTTTGATATGTCAAAAAGATTCAGAGGTAATGCTCCATTGTCAACGGGGAGATATGATGAACAATATGAAAAACTGTCTTCAGGGGACTTTGACCCAATGGAAGAGTTCAAAAAACTCCAGCAGTTGGATAGTAAAAACAGAGATTAAGTATTAAGTAGTTTTCTCTAAAGGAGAGAGAATAACAGAGCATGTATATAATTGGGAGATGTATTTATGGCGTAAACACTGTACAAATTAATAATAACGGAAATAGCATTAAGTGTATGTTCGTAGTTTATGAAACATCTATAAACTGTCACCAACCTCTATAATGGTTTTGTATAAATCATCCACAAAGTCACTGTTGACATTTGGACTAACAAATACGACTCTAAAAAATTCACCGTGATCAACACCTGAAGCTGGGGCAAAGTCGATTAAAAATTTACCAGCCTCATGTAGTTTGGCAACAATTGTTCTAGTGACCTCTGAGTTCTTCTCCTTATCATCAAATATACCTTCTTTATTGAAATAAAAGCACACTTGCATACATGGCGGAGGGTTTGTTGAAACCAACTTGAATTTTGAAGGTGTCTCATTCAGCTTTTTGGAAAAATACTCAGTGATATCGTAGGCGTGATTGATTCGTTGTTCATACCCTTCTTTACCATAAAAGTTCCAACCCAAGTACAGCTTCAAAGCATCTGGTCGTCTACCACACCCCATGGTTCCATCAGCTAGATCATAAAAAGTGTCATCAGACTCAGCACTGTGGAATAAATAGGGAGCATCCAAAGAATTTGCAGTTTGGAAAATTCTTTCATCTGGTAATAACAAAAATGAGCAAGTAGTAGGAACACCCAACAATTTATGTGGATTCGCTGTTATTGAATTTGCCTTTTCTGAACCTTTTAACTTATACTTGTACTTCTCACTAAAGACAACGTTCCCACCCCATGAACCATCAATGTGGAACCAAATTTTGTGCTTTTTAGCAATTTCACTAATCTCTTCAAATGGGTCGAAAGATCCAAAAACAGTCGTACCAGCTGTAGAATTAACATATAGAGGCGTGAAACCCTTCTCTATACTTTCCAATATCTTTTTTTCTAGATCACTGACATCCATAACACCTTCTGCATTCACATCAACATCGAAAATATTTTGCGCGCCCATTCCCAGAAGTATCGCAGCTTTTTCCACAGAATAATGTGCATGCTTGGATGCAAATAGAGCAAACCGGTAACTACCATTCCCTTCGGCTTTAGTTTGGGGAAATAAGATGGATCTAGCTATGTGCAAACTTGTTATATTTGACCACGAACCACCAGAAAAAGTTAGACCACCGGCATATTGGCCTGTAAATCCAAATAAGTTTGCATAAGATTTTGATACCTTCTTTTCAATTAGAGTAAGTACAGGTGAAACTGTATAAACGTGACTGTTTGTATTCAATAAACTTAGCAACAGATCAGAAACAACTCCAATTGGATTTGTGGAAGCATATAGCTTATCCAAGAAACCGGGATGCCATGTTACAACAGAGTTTTTTAAAACTGTATCAAACAAGTCATAGACACCTTCTTTACCGGAGCCTTTGGATGGAGTCTCCAGCTTAACAATACGAGACAGCTCCAGTGGTGAAATCCTTGGTCCAACCTTAGCACCTGGTTTGTTAGAGTCTGAAATATGACTCAAGATCAAAGGCTTCAGCTGGGTCAAAAGATAATCCAGCTCTTGTACTCTGTTGAGCTCCAAAGTACTGGCAATCTTTGGCATGGTATAACTGCTGTCTCTAATTGTGACTATGGTATTTATCTTTACCTGAGAGCTTGTACAAAGACTGCGATAATGGATGGCTTGACCTTGACTTTTGAATCTTCGAAGGCCTGGAAATATTCACCATATTAAGTGAGACAGTGGCTCGTAACACTGCTTACGTAATCCAACGACTTTTCCATAGTCATTTTATGAGCTGTATCAAGATGCGAGGTTTTCTGCAATTCAATGCGAAGTGTCTAAACGTAGATTAGTTTTATCACGTGAAATCTTTTTATATTACGTGAATTGAAGTTTAAGTGTACGCGTTGTTTACTCTTGATTAAATTTGAAAACAAACGCAGTTGAGTTTAAAGTGGCATAATAAAAACCGTTATTCAAGCAGCAACTAGGATGACGAATAATATACCACAAGTAGTGATCTCGGATCTTCCGTTGTCAAAGGACAAGTTGACTCATTAAAGAACACGAACACTAAAGAAGTGCTTGATTATAGTGAAAATCTAGCTTCAACCCACCGTAAGTCGAAAGGATGGTTGATCTAGGAGACTTCTTGTTCCACTTTAACGTCAACTTAGCTGTTCTTGATCAATCTAGTACCTTCAATGCTATTGAAACAAATTATTATCAATTTCTATCAAGAGGAGATTCTCTAAGAATGACATTTTCGCAATTCACCAAGTCTTATAAGTTTTTTGATTTCTTATTCAGACAAGAATGGTCCACTTAACGAAAAAAGCAGAGTGAGAAATTCAAAGAAATTGAAATCAGATCTACAAGAGAGTGTCGTGTAAACATAAATGAACTTTCACCACCAAAGGAGAACCAAAACGACAGTTGATGCTTCAGCTAAATTTTTCTAACAAAACAGCCGTCATTAAGATTGAAAATTCAACTCACAGTCACCCAATGGATATTTCGCTTTATTTTAAAGCCAACTCTTTCATAAAAGCAGCCATAGAGAGAGAAGCAGAAAATGGGCAGTCTACTATATATAAAAAACTTTTAACGGCTATAGCCATGCGCTAGTACGATTATAAAATAGATAAGATTTAATCAAAATACACAGTAGAAAATATGAGCTTATATGCAGATATAAGTAATCAAATCAGGGATCTATAATTATGGAATCTGAAGGATTGATATTGTGGTGTCTTTTGACGTACGTATTTTGGTAAAGAGCGGTGATATTTTGTATCTGTAAAATGGGTCTCGCAATATAGAGAATTGAAGCTAAGAGAGAACCAACTTTTCAACACGATAAGTGAACAAGGATAATGAGAGAATGCTTTTGATGACACATCATTGTATCCACTGCAATCCATAATCATCCAGTGGACTGACTCTATACGAATTATATACATGATTATACTACAATGTTCCCTAAGTCATCTTTCTTTCCCGTTTGGGTCGATTTCCTTTTGGGACATCTGAAAAAAAAAATGAACTCGAAGGCAATTTTGGAAATTAGCGCTGATATACACAAGCTAATAACTTCTCTTCTGAAGCTATTCCATGTCATAGAACAGCGTTATCAAGAACCCTGAGCAGGTGCACCCAAAATGGTCAACGCTATGGACAATGCTGCTACTGGTAGTGGTGATGAAAGCGATGAACTGCAGAACTTGGGGATCAAGTTGGTTGAACAATCATCACTCGAGCACAAGATCCAGGCAAATGCAAATAAGATGATTACAGAAAAGGAAATAGAATCTGATATGAAGAGATTGGAAAAGTCGAAACAGCAACTGACAAAGGTAAAGTTTGAGCTACGGAAACTAGAAGATAGGCTACGCAATCCAAGGACAAAAATATCTCAGAAGGAAGAGATAAGGAAACATATAAAGATGATGACCGAAGAGCAATTAATACCCACAGAAACAGATATAAAGGATATCGAGGAAAGATTGAGTGAGAACAAAAGCATAAGAAACAATGCGAGCGACTCTGTTGAGAATGGTGGGAGACTGCCCAATGAGTCAGAGAAGGATTACCTTATCAGAACTGGTAAAATAACTGCATTTGGTAATACAGCTGGGTTCATTGTTGACGAGGATAAGGAACACAAGGAACCACAAGAAGTTGTATCTCATCAAAATTTGAGAATTCCTGGGTTTTCCCAGGTTAATGCACAGAATGTGAATAATATCTCTGATGGCTATGAAGATGATGTCATTAATAGTAATGATAGAAAACGGAAATTATCTGATAGTGAGAATGAATACGATATAAAGTTAGAGGAAGAAGAGAATTCTGATTTCGATAATGATTTTACAGATAAAAAGGTCAAGAAGCCTAGGATGTTAACAGATGATGACATAAGAAATACTGATGATGGTGTTGAGTCTTTTTATCAGGATAGATTGAACACATGGGTTTATAGAAGATCCCAATTACGTTTGCATAATAGCCCAAATAACGAGAAACCGGAATGGTTCAGGCCTCACCCAAACCTTCCTGATGCAGTTTTGAATTCGGATTTCAAAGTCCCTGGAGATATTTATCCTTCACTTTTCGATTATCAAAAAACTGGGGTCCAGTGGCTATATGAGTTGTATCAACAGAAGCATGGTGGGATCATCAGTGATGAGATGGGATTGGGTAAAACAATTCAAATAATTTCTTTTCTTGCAGGATTGCACTATTCAGGGAAATTGGACAAACCTGTGTTGATCGTCTGTCCTGCTACTGTTATGACGCAATGGGTTAATGAATTCCATACTTGGTGGCCACCTTTCAGAGCTATGATTTTGCACTCGATTGGTACCGGTATGGCAAAAGGTGGTATTAAAGAAGAAGATTTAGATAAGTTAATAATGACAGAAGGAGATATGAATTTAGATGATAACGTTAGTATGAGATCAATAAAATCTAACTCAAATGTGGAAGCTATCATGGATAAGGTGTTAACAAAGGGCCATGTTGTAATCACATCTTACGTTGGGTTGAGAATTTACGAAGAACATCTTTTAAATGTTGATTGGGGCTACGTTGTTCTTGACGAGGGCCATAAAATCAAGAACCCAAACTCTAATATCACAATTTTAAGTAAACGACTGAAGACTTATAACAGGATCATCTTGTCAGGTACACCTATTCAAAATAACTTGGTTGAACTTTGGTCTTTATTTGATTTTATCTTTCCTGGTAGGTTGGGAACTCTGCCCATCTTTCAAGACGAATTTGATACACCAATTAAAGTTGGTGGATACGCTAATGCTAGTAATTTAGATGTCAAAATTGGTTATCAGAAAGCTGTCATTTTGAAAGAGTTGATTCAGCCTTTTCTATTGAGAAGAGTCAAAATGGACGTTGCAAGAGATTTGCCTTCGAAGCAAGAATTTGTTTTAATGTGTCGTTTGACTCAATATCAAAAAGACAAATATTTAGAATTTCTCAAATCCACCGAGTTTAAGATAAATTCTTATTTGGGAGCCATTGATACATTGAGGAAAATTTGTAACCATCCTGATCTAGCTGATGTGCATTTCATGGAAGGGCAGATAGGATATGGTGATCCTGCAAAGTCTGGTAAGTTACAAGTTCTCAAATCATTGCTAACGCAATGGAAACAGGAGAAACATAAAATCTTGTTGTTCACTCAGACTAAGCAAATGATGGTTATTTTGGAAAAATTTTTACAAAACTCGTTTCAAGATTTTAAATATATGAAAATGAGTGGTGAAACAGGAATTGGCAAAAGACAAGACATGATTTATTCTTTCAATAATGAAGATTATGATTTATTTTTGTTAACCACTAAAGTTGGTGGCTTGGGGGTAAACCTTACAGGTGCCGATCGTGTTATTATTTTCGATCCTGATTGGAATCCTTCTACAGATTTACAGGCTAGAGAGCGAGCATGGAGATTGGGGCAAAAGAAGGAAGTATTGATCTATAGATTGATTATTGGGGGCTCGATAGAGGAGAAGATATATCATAGACAAATATTCAAACAGTTATTAACTGACAAGATTTTAAAGGACCCAAATCAAAAGAGATTTTTCAAAAACAGTGAACTTCATGATTTATTTACACTTTCAGACTTTGATGATAGCTCCGCGACTGGTGATATATTTAAGCAGTCAAAGAGAAGTAAGAACCAAGATGATTTGGGAAAAATTGAAGATATCAAAGGTGTTAGCAAGCTAGAAAAATTTAAAGATGATTCTCAAAAAGAAACAGAGGATGATAGATTATTATCCGGTCTTTTCAAGAATACTAAAGCTGTCACTCATGCCATTAAGCATGATGATATTGTGAAGACACATTCAAGACCAAAAGATGATTTATTGGAACGTGAAGCAAGAAAAGCTGCAAATGAAGCTTTAGAAGCTTTGAAAAAATCAAGAAAGAAAGTCAAAAAAGCAGGTTTGGGTGTACCAACATTCACTGGTAAATTTGGTCTTGCTGGCCGTTCTCGTGTTGCATCGCCCGGATTAGGAAATAGAAATAGAACTGCTTCACCGATTTTTGGTAATGGTATTGGCTCTAAAAAATCAACGGCTTCTTCTTCGTCTTCCATTTTGGCCAATATTAAAAAGGCAAAAGAAGCGGATCTTTCATTTGACACAACAAATAATATGGAGTTATCGAAAAATTCAAAGCTTATTGATGACATGAGAGTTTATTTGTCCAAACAAGAAGGTTATTTTGCTAAATCTGGTGAGATTTTAAATGATGTTTCTGTTCAGATCAATGATAACAAGGATTTGAGTACAGTTAGGTCAATGTTGAGAGGCATTGCTAAATGGGACGGATCCAGATCTGGATGGATTTTGAAGGAAGAGTTTTTATAGAGTACATCATGTATAAACATTCTAGAGTTACTAACATATGCATTACAATAAATTTAACGAATTAATGACTACTATAGAAATTAGGAAATTTGTACTTTCAAAAAAAAAAATTAACTGATAATTAAATTTTCCTATACAAGATGCAAAAGTGAGTAAAAGTTGAACTAAATGTTTGTAATAACAATCAGTAACTACGACCAAATAAGGTATAGTTGATAGCCTTTTGTCCACATCTGACACACTTTTGGTCTGGTTTTAAAGTTGGTTGTTCAAATGGAATACATAATGATTTAGCACCCATACTTGGAGCTTTCTCATCAACTTCTTCTTCTTCACCATCATCCTTCTTAGCAGAAGCGTCTTTGATATCTTCTTCACATTCCATAACACCACACCATGGAGATAGGATAACATTCTTTGAGTTCAAAGCTGGAACAAAATCTTTCCAGTCTTCAACAATGACCTTATGGGTGTCGAAGGCATTCTTAGCAGTATTATAAAGATCCTTATGTAATTCGTCCAAGATTTCTGGGATTCTTGTATCTAGTTCATCTAATGAAACAGTGTATTTCTTTGAATCATTACGACGAACAACAACAACTTGTTTCTTTTCAAGATCTTTTGGACCAAATTCAAGACGGATTGGTAAACCTTTTAATTCCCAATCAGAGAATTTCCAACCTGGTGAATGGTTACTACGGTAATCACCAATAGCTCTAATACCAGCTTTCTTTAATCTGTTTTCGATATCTTTAGCACCGTCATAAATGGCATTTTCTTGTTCTTTTGAAGTTTTAGCAGTGACACCAACTGGGATGACAACAGCTTGGTTTTGGGAAACTCTTGGTGGGATAACTAAACCTTTATTATCGGAATGGATCATAACCATAACACCGATAACACGAGTGGATAGACCCCAAGAGTTTTGCCATGCGAATAGCTTTGGTTTATCAGCACCTTCTGGGTTTTCAACACTAATGTTGAACATCTTGGAGAAGTTTTGACCCAAGTTATGGGAAGTACCACCTTGGATACCACGACCGGTAGCTGGGATATAACCTTCCACGGTAGTTGTGTATAACCCACCGGCGAATTTTTCCTTTTCAGTTTTTTTACCTTTAACAACTGGAACAGCTAATAAATCTTCATAAATAGCAGCATACCATTCCAAGATTTGTAACACTTCTTCATCAGCTTCCTCGAAAGTCAAATGAGCGGTGTGTCCTTCTTGCCATAAAAACTCTCTTGTTCTTAAAAATGGTTGTGGATGTTTGAATTCCCATCTGACGACGGAATTCCATTGGTTCAATTTTAATGGCAAATCTCTATGGGATTGGATCCATTTAGCATAGTATGGGTACATGACAGTTTCAGAAGTTGGTCTAATAGCGACTGGTTCTTCTAAATCTGAATTACCAGCTTTGGTAACCCAAGCGACTTCTGGAGCAAAACCTTCAATATGGTCTTTTTCCTTTTCCAAGACTCTTGAAGAAACAAACATTGGGAAATAAGCATTGTTAACACCAATGGATTTGATTCTTTTGTTGAAGAAATCTTGAATAACTTCCCAAATGGCATATGAGGCTGGTCTTAAAATGTAACAACCTGAAACATCATAGTATTCCAACATTTCACCTTTGGTTAAAATTTGTTGATACCAACCTGGGAAATCTAAGAATTTGTCAACAGTGACACCAATTAGTTTAGCATCTTCTAATTGAGCATTACCCTTTGCTGGAGCAGCAGATGAATTTTCCTTTTTAGCTTGAGTTGGAGCTGGAGCTGGAGGAGCAGCAAAATCAACAGTGATCAATTCGACACCAGTGGACTGCAAATAACCTAATAATGATTTACCCTCGATGGCAACTTTAGCTGATTCAGTAGCTAATTCATAGACTGAAGATTCTTCAATTTGTTGATCAATCAACACTTTAATTTTCCCGACATGATCTTTTGTGATGTTAGCGACAGAAAATTCTTTTGGAGTAACGCTAAAGAATTCTTGAACCAAGTCTTCTTTGGCTAATCTTGGATCTTTGGCACCAGCTGCTGAGGCAATTAAACCTGATGGAGTAGCTGTTGATTGTAATGCAAAGACAACGATTGGGACCGGAGTTGCAGATTTGGCTGTTTTAGGCTTGAACACTAGAGCCTTAGTGGCAGTGGCGCCTTCGGCAGTGACTTGAGCAATGGACAATGCGGCAAGAGATGATTCTAAAGCCATTTTTATTGTGGATTCTAATGGGGTTCAAGAGCGATGGAAAGTTGAATTTCCCAATATTTTAGAGCTTCTTCGTTATCTTTTTTATGATTTTGAGCTTTTCCAAATTTTTTTCGATCGTTGAAAGATGTTGCCCGCTGCCAGGAAAATCTGGCACCAGTTGGCAAAATAAGCTGGCATTGTTCTGTTTAGCGAGAGATTGGGGCTATCAGGAGAAGATTCCAGTGTAAATCGTTAAATATATAGGAGTATACGCAATAGTGTTATGTGTTTCTGGCTTTCAATGGAGTTTCCAGGACCCCTGTGAGAGAATTTTTGTGTTTTCCTTCTGTTCTTAGGGTTATGGCACATATTGGCCAGAAACTCTCGAAACAAAACCAGTAAGAAACAACAAAATCCATCAAAAGGAAGGCCGAAAATGAAATGTATCAACACTAGTCACTATATCATTCCGTTAGTCATTGTTTCATGAGTTACTCATTGATCTTTATATATTGGAAAGTCGAGTTACCCGGCTGAAATTACGCTCATGATTTAATTTTCGATTTTCGCCCAAATCAGTCATCGAAATTTAATCAAGTTGATATAAATTCAACAAAGAGAAGCCGTTGTCAATCGATAAGTCTTGTTCATTGAAGTTCATTGTTCGTTAGAATTGACCATGTCTGAACTATACATCAACGAAACATCAGGCGTGGACGCTTCCACAGCCTCCGGCTCCAAAGAAGCTCCATTCAAGACCGCTGCTTATGCTCTATACGTCAAAGAAGATGCTAAATTATTTGTTTACAAAAAAGATGAAGAAACTGATGGTTATGTTGAAATTAGTGCCAGTGCCTTGAAGAAAGGTAAGAAAGGTGCTGAAAGTTTGAAGAAGAAAGCTGAAAAGACCAAATTGGCTGAAGCTCAAAAGGCTCAAAAGGACGCCGAAGAAGCTGCCAAAAAATTAGAAGCTTTAAAAATCACCATAAAGGAAGATGAATCCTTACCAAAAGCTATAAAAGGTAAGATCAGAGACTTAAAAGTTGACCAAAGATTTAAAGTCTCAGGTTGGGTCCATAGATTCCGTGCTCAAAAGGGATTGGCTTTCATTGTCTTGAGAGACGGTACTGGTTATGTTCAAGCTGTTTTAAGCGGTGATTTGGCCAATGCTTATCAAACGCAAACTTTAACTTTGGAATCAACAGTTACTTTGTATGGTACTGTTAAGAAATTGCCAGAAGGGAAACAAGCCGTTGGTGGTATTGAATTAGTTGTTGACTACTATGAAGTTGTTGGTTTAGCTCCAAGTGGTGAAGATGCCTTCACTAATAAAATCCAAGAAGGTGCTGACCCTTCATTATTATTAGACCAACGTCATTTAGCCCTACGTGGTGAAACTTTGAGTGGTGTTATGAAAGTCCGTGCTTCCCTATTGCAAGCGATTAGAAGAGTTTACATTGAAGAAGGTATCACTGAAGTGACACCACCATGTATGGTTCAAACTCAAGTTGAAGGTGGTTCCACTTTATTCAAATTGGATTACTATGGTGAAGAATCTTATTTGACCCAATCCTCTCAATTATATTTGGAAACTTGTTTACCAGCCCTTGGTGATGTGTATTGTATTCAAGAATCTTTCAGAGCTGAAAAATCACATACTCGTCGTCATTTATCTGAATATACTCATATTGAAGCCGAATTGGTTTTCTTAACTTTTGATGAATTATTGAACCATATTGAAACCTTGATCTCGAAGGCTGTTAAATATGTTTTAGAAGATCCAGTTGCCGGTCCAATTATTAAACAATTAAACCCAGACTTTGTTCCACCTCAATTACCTTTCAAACGTATGGAATATATTCATGCCTTGGATTGGTTAAACGAACATGGTGTTCCAAATGAAGATGGTGAAAAATTCAAATTTGGTGACGATATCGCTGAAGCTGCTGAACGTAAAATGACTGATGATATTGGTGTTCCAATCTTGTTGACTCGTTTCCCAGCTGAAATCAAGTCTTTCTACATGAAACGTTGTGCTGATGACACAAGAGTCACCGAATCCGTTGATGTCTTGATGCCAACTGTTGGTGAAATCACCGGTGGTTCTATGCGTTCCGAAGGGTTGGAAGAATTAGTTGAAGGTTTCAAACGTGAAAACATTCCAGATTATGAAAATGCCTACTACTGGTTCATTGATCAACGTAAATACGGTACTTCTCCACATGGTGGTTACGGTCTAGGGACCGAACGTATCTTGGCCTGGTTGACCAACAGATTCACCGTCAGAGACTGTTCCCTATACCCACGTTTCACAGGTAGATGTAAGCCATGATCCTGCCATTTTTACATAGAGAAACATAATAAATAAATCCAAGAATATACCAATGTTGCCCGTAGTGAAAATAATTAAATTTTAAAAAAAAAAAAAAAAAAACTGCGATGATTCATTTTTTTTTATCAGCGCTGCAAAATCAAATCGAGCGACATTTAAATATCTGAGATTAGCCATATTCTCGAGAAACTTAAATCCATTGAATTTTTTTCCCTAATTATTATTGTTCATCCAATTTTTAAAGTGAAACAATTCAATTGAAAAGCAAAAGTACAGGATGTCTGAAAAACCAGCTGAATTGAAACTATGGGGTGGTAGATTCACCGGGGCCACTGACCCATTGATGAATTTATATAATGCTTCATTGCCTTATGATCAAAAAATGTTTGCAGCCGATTTAGAAGGCACTAGGGTTTATACTTCAGGTTTACAAAAACTTGGATTGATTACTGAACATGAATTATCAGAAATCCATAGAGGGTTGGAACAAATAAAGAAGGAATGGAGTGCTGGTGAATTTGTGGAGAAGGATGGTGATGAAGATATTCATACTGCTAATGAAAGAAGATTAGGTGAAATTATTGGTCGTCAAATCTCTGGTAAAGTTCATACAGGTAGATCAAGAAATGATCAAGTTGCTACTGATATGAGAATATTTGTTCGTGAAGAATTGACCAAAATCTTGGGATTCTTGAATGAATTGATTTTAACCATTGTGAAAAGAGCTGAAACTGAAATTGATGTTTTAATGCCAGGTTATACCCATCTGCAAAGAGCTCAACCTATCCGTTGGAGTCATTGGTTGAGTATGTATGCTACATATTTCACTGAGGATTATAAAAGATTGAAGCAAATTATTGAAAGATTAAACGTTTCTCCATTAGGTGCTGGTGCTCTTGCAGGTCATCCATATGGTATTGATAGAGAATATTTAGCTGAAAACTTGGGATTCTCTGGTGTCATTGGTAATTCATTAGCTGCTGTATCTGATAGAGATTTCGTTGTAGAGACCATGTTCTGGTCATCATTATTCATGAACCATGTTTCAAGATTTAGTGAAGATTTGATTATTTATTCAACTGCTGAATTTGGATTCATTAAATTAGCTGATGCTTATTCAACTGGTTCTTCTTTAATGCCTCAAAAGAAAAACCCAGATTCATTAGAATTATTAAGAGGTAAATCTGGTAGAGTTTTCGGTTCATTAGCTGGGTTCCTAATGTCAATTAAATCTATTCCATCTACTTATAACAAGGATATGCAAGAAGATAAAGAACCTTTATTCGATTGTTTGACCACTGTGGAACATTCTGTTCTAATCTCTACAGGTGTTATTTCCACTTTGAAGATTAATAAAGAAGCTATGGAAGGTGCCTTAACAATGGATATGTTGGCGACCGATTTAGCTGATTATTTGGTTCGTAAAGGTGTTCCATTTAGAGAAACCCATCATATTTCTGGTGAATGTGTTAAAACCGCCGAAGATGAAAACTTATCTGGTATTGATCAATTAACTTTGGAACAGTTCAAGAAAATTGATTCAAGATTTGAAGATGATGTTAAAGATACTTTCAGTTTTGAGGTTTCAGTGGAGAGAAGAACTGCCACTGGTGGTACTGCCAAATCTGCGGTTAAGAAACAATTGGATTCTTTGAAAGAACAATTGAAATAGTTCAAGTTGAGCCTAATTAATAATAGATTCTAATAAACTTTTTTTTGTAAATATATTTATCTAGAATACAGATTATGTATGTAGCCAATATCATTTGTTGTCATTAAAGTTGTCATGTATATATCTAGTTGCCAAAATAATTATCAAAATAATTCCTAATCAACCAGCGAGGTATCAAACCTGCAAAATTGTTCAAAAATCTTGCACCTGTCCCAACATATTCCACAGAGTTATTATCATCGTTATACAATAGATCGAAAATCTTGTAGTGTAAGTTCTTCAGTGCTATTCCTTTAATCCCATAGTTTTTTTTACTATTATTGCAATTTATACTGATTGAACCTAATTTGATATTTGTCACGTTCAATCCTTCATAATCCTGGGCCAAATTGTATGACAATGTTTGTAAGAATTGAGATGTAATATTCTCCACTGAATGATAAGTTAGTTGGACTGATGAAGCTAACGTTGGTGTGATAAATATCAGATTGGAGTCGAATTTTTCCGCAATCCCAATCAACCCATTAGTTAAAAGACTTAATGGTAGCATGACTTTGTCTTGTAAATTAGATGACCAAGTGGAATTTGCAATCATATGGAATTTGCCGGAAGGGAAGTATAAATCTGGTATAACAATCACACCAATAAGATTCAACTTATTTGGTCCTGCACCTTGGAACGGGATATGATCAGATGATAATAAGAAATCAAATTTCCTCAATTGTTCGGCATTGAAATTATCACTGTTTGGATCACTTGAAACTATGAGGCTTTTGATATCTTGAATAGATTCATTATTGAAAAATTTCAAGTCTGCCTTGGAGTTTGTTGAAGTGATATATACAATGAATCCACGATTTTCCAAGTCATTAGCAACATATCTAGTCAATGGCTCTGTGACAGAACCAACGATTAGCACAACATCTTTCCTAGCACCATTTGATAATCTTTCAGCTCTTCTTTTCTTTGGTCTGGAAATCTGTAACAGCTGGGATCTTAGAACTTGCTGTAGGTAGAATGCTGTTATCCCCAAAGTGGATGCTCCCAAGATCGAGCAGAAGACCTTATTTTTCGCATAGAACTCATTAATACCTTCAAGGCTCCAGAAACCATATCCTCTATTGTTATTTGAGAGCCCAGCACCGCCAGATAACGATGATCCTCCATAATAACTGTCATAACCTGACACAACCTTATCAGAAACAGAGGAAGCAGTCTGGTTCACCACACCAATGGCCCCATCCAGCGTCGATTGCACCTTCTTCCCTGCGTAGTACACCGAGTCAAACGTCTTATCAACGATATCACCCATTCTCTTTCCCAAAGATCCTGTCCAAATGACCCTTTTCTGGCCTCTTCCACTATCAGATCTTCTTTCAAATTAACATGAAAAAGTTGCCTCTAAAAGTGGCCGCACCGGGCGGATCCAGGGACTTTTTCTGGTGATTATTCTCAAAAAGCTTCGAAAGCTGAGCATTTGAACCCTTCTCGCCATTGTTCACTAAACGAGACGCTTTTATTGGCCTACAAAGACTGATACGACGACGGCACTGATAGAGTATTAGACAGAGACGACACAATGGGTATCAACAATCCTGTTCCTAGAAGTTTGAAGAACGAAACAAGGTGAGTGGCAGTTGGCACAACCCCCCAGAAGAGAACAGCATTGAAATTTAGGATTCTGTTTATTTTGAAGAAAAAAGAAGACAAATCGCTTCAAAAATTGTCGCAAGGCCATAAATAATGAACCTGATGATAATTACTGATGATCTTGATAGGGGATTAGTTGATTTCGATCTTGAATCATAGCTTTTTGTCCCTATATTGAGATTGTGCTCGGGTTCCATTGCTCTCGGCTAGATCCCGACATGTCCATGAACGATGGAGAGACAGGTTGGAATCATTACTTCGAACGAGTTGATTACCTTATTTCATGCGGTTGAAACTTCTCTTCTATCAGGGATGAACTATCTACTAAATGAAGCACAGTACTAACATTCTCTTACAGAAAAGCTGCTAAAATTTTAGCTAGTTTTATCAAGCCTAACCAAATGCTTGGTGTTGACCAAGTGATTCCACCAGAAATTTTGCAAAACGCCAAAGGGTTAGCAGTTATCACAGTATTGAAAGCAGGATTTTTATTCTCGGGTAGAGCAGGTTCAGGTGTTATCCTTGCCCGTTTACCTGATGGATCATGGTCCCCACCATCTGCCATCGTTACAGCTGGTGCTGGTGTTGGTGGTCAAATTGGTGCAGAATTGACAGATTTTGTCTTTATCTTGAACACTAAAGAAGCTGTCAATTCCTTTGCACAAGCTGGTTCAATCACCTTGGGTGGTAACATCTCTTTAGCAGCTGGTCCTTTAGGTAGAAATGCTGAAGCCGGTGGTACTGCTTCATTAAAATCAGCAGCCGCTATCTTCTCTTATTCCAAAACAAAAGGTTTATTTGCCGGTGTATCATTAGAAGGTTCAGCCATTGTGGAGAGAAGAGAAGCTAATAGAAAATTTTATGGTAATAATTGTAAAGCTAGACAAATTTTGGCTGGTAGAGTGGAGGCCCCACCTGCTTGTGAAGCATTATTTAGAGTTTTGGAATCCAAGGCTTTCACTAAAAGAAGAGATTATTATGACGATGATGACTATTATGATGACATTCCAGATTTCAACTCTGAAACTACATCCCTAGACAGTGATGGTACTTCTTATCAAAGGGGAGGCGCATTCGCGAGAGGTGGGAACGGCTCAAGCTCTAGAGCTAATGGATCTTCTTCGAGAAGAACTGCATCAAGATATTCAGAAGACGATTATTCAGAAGGAGAGGATGATTATTATACAAGGGGAAGCTCGACAAGAGGTGGTTCAACTCGAAAACCAACAAGAGGTTCATCATGGGAAGATGATGTTTATGATAAATATGATTCTCCAAAAACAAGGAACGATGACGATGTTGATGATCTAAATCGTCGTTTCCAAAAATCACATTTCGAATCAAGTTATTCTGATAAACCTTCAAGACCAAGATCTGAAAAACCAAACTTTGGCTCTTCAACATCAAGATCTACACCACCTGCACAACCTAGAGGCTCGAAAGCCATTGCATTATTCTCTTTCGAAGGGGAACAATCTGGTGATTTACCATTTAGAAAAGGTGATGTCATTCAAATAACAAAGAAATCTGAATCCTCTGATGATTGGTGGACTGGAAGAGTTAATGGTAAAGAAGGTATTTTCCCAGCAAATTATGTTGAACTTGCCTGAAGGTTGGTAAGTTTTGTATTTTTCGTTTGTATTTGTATTATGTTTTTTTTTCAATTTTGAAGCTGCTGTATTCCCTATGTTTTTGTTAAGGTTTCTCATTTTGCTTTTATGTATCTCCCAATATATAAAGGGTGCAATTAGTATCAGACTCTAACCATATAGAGATATTAGTACAAACTGTCGCATCATTTGGTTGAATTATGTACCATATCATTCGGTTGTTTTTTTTTTATCTAGTTTCAGAGTACATATATATATATCTTGGCCAACGAAAGAAGGCAGATGCATTTAACAATCAATCATTAATCTTTGTGGTGATGCGTGTACTATAGACATTAACATTTATTTATAATCAATTCATGAATTGTAGTTCGGAACATTAATTCATCAATTTTACATAATTTTTGATCAGTAAACGTAGGAATCTTAATGCTCAAACGCTTTCACTATAAATACAATATTATCAACTGTATCGATCATAAATTAAATTGACATCTACAACCAAATTTAATATGTAGTGATGATCAATCATATATATATAATAAATAAACGAACGTAAAATATCTCAACTTTTTATTCTTTTTTTTTTTTTGATTTTTGAGTTCCTTGCATATTTTTCAAAGTTTCCCTTCCAATATGTGAAGCTTGATCTCATTAGCAAAGTATTAATCATGTATTTATTATTATCTTTCAAATCCAAGTAATTTGATTGATCCAATCAATCTTTCTTTGAAATTTGATTCATACTGAGGATCTAATTCAATTGATTTGACAGCCTTCTCAACTGTTTCAACATCATTTTCCCAAAAAGTTAAAAACAAAAAATTCAAAATCTTCTTCAAGTTTCGAGTTCTTGTTGCTGATGGGTAAGATAAAAAGTTTATTTGACGCAATGCTAATCTTTCAAGTTCATCTTGAAGTTCTTCACTTAAACGAGTTTCATAAGCAGTTCCATAAAGATCTTGATAATTTAAAGGTTGATTCGTTTCGCTTCTGAAAGAGCCTCCTGAAACATTCTCATTTGTAAATGGATGATTTGAAAGAGGGATAATCCTGTATTGGTTTCCACTGATGCTTTGAAAACCATGCTGCTTCTCTAAAGATGCAGAGTTGAAAGAACTAAAAGTTGAAGCAGAAGGAACAAAGGATTGGGCGGATCCAAAATAATTACCTATTGCTGATGAGTTAGGATTTGATGGAATCATAGACAGATGGTGATGTTGGTCAGTTGAATGAAAGTTGCGCTTATTGTTATTGTTTGGAAATTGCTGATGTTGGTTAATAAAATTCTGTGATTCATTATGATCAAACCCATGAACCACTTGTGAAACACCCCTTGATAATTCTTCATCAAAAGAAGATACTCTATTTTTTCGGGAAACTGAATGATTTTTAACATTGTCTTCTAAAGGAATAAGACTTGTTTGGATAAGAAGACCTGATAAATTTACCCCATTTAGTTTTTGATGAATTGTTACAGCATCTGATTTTTTCTCAAATTCAATATAATTCTCCTTAGAAACTTTTTGGAAAGAGTATTTTAAAACCTTCCCATCTAAAGTGTAGCTTCTTAAAAATAATTTGAAAAAATTTTCATTGACAGATTGTGGAAGATTATAAATGTATAACTTAGTAGATTGGACTTTTTTAGCTTTAGATAAACTTGAAGAAGGCGAAGCTCCAAGTGAGGCCGTATGGTCCTGTGCAAATGGTTTGAATGATGATGTTGATGAGTAAGATGGATTGAATTCTTGGTTATGTGATGCTGAAACAATTTTTTGACGTTCTGATTTTTTCAAAGCTTTAACACAAGTTAACCTTTTACCCTTATAATCAACCCTATGGCAATTTGTCATAGCATCAATAGCACTTTGAGGCTTATCGAAAGTCACAAAAGCCCAAGAGGATCTAAAGCTAGCAACTGTTTCTTTGTAAATTTCTGTGATATTTCCAAACGGTTCAAAAATTGCCCTTAATTCATCATCTGTTACAGTAATAGGTAAGCCTTTCACATAAACTTGATTGAAATCCTCACCATTAGATACACGATTGTTGAGATTAGTAGGTTGAGCACTATCATCTTCTGGTGTATTAAAATTCAAGGTGATGGAATTTGATGAATTTTTGACATCTGAATCGTTATCAAATCCTCTTTTTTTCAAATCTGGAGGAAATGTACCATTTCTTAATGATTTAGGAATATGAATGGAACAATGTATATTGGAATCATCAATCAATTTAGTATTATAATCCTTGACGAATTGTTCAGCAACAAATTTATCTTGAAATGAAATAAAACCTTGTCTTTTTTTAATATCAAGTTTACAAGATAATATAGCACCAACATGTTTAAATTTTTCATAGAACCCACGTAAAGTTAAATTATCAGTATTAATATTGGAAACAAAGACATTTGTAGACATAAACGACTTATTTTTACCCTTCATATAGGGCATAATTCTAATTTCCTTTTTCGAAACAATGGTATAATTCAAATCCTCCATTGCTTGTTTAGCTTCAAAATCATTTGAGAAGTTAACATAACCATAGCCTAAGGATGCTTTTGTAATTGGTGAGAAACAAAGTTTCGCAGATAAAAGTGATTTATAATTTTTAAAAAGATCAAGGAAATCCTTTTCAGTCACATTTCCATCCAAATCTCCAACATACAATGTGACAGTATTGTTATAATTTGATGGATGATGTTTTGTATCATTGTGGTTTTTGACTTTCAACTCCAAAGAATCACCAATTGATTTAGCAGAGCCTGATTGATCATGGGTAGAATTAGGAATTCTATTTTCATCATTGGCAGCATTTGTGATACCGGCAGCTCCATCAGATGAAGAAGTTCCAACATTCAACTTTCTAAAATCATAGAGAAGTTCACTCATACGATCTCTTGAAACACCTTGACGTGAGTTAATGGATGCAGGTTTCAAACTCTGTTTAGATAAAGCGATCAAAGTTGATTCTTTTGGCATTGTTGCTGGATGTTATTTTGATGTTTACGTTTGGTGGTCAGGAGACATCCCCACAAAGGAGACGAGGAGCTTATAAGCTTTTCATCTCATAAGTTTCCTTTTGTGTAACCTGATCAAATACGCTTTTGTGGATTGATTTCATGAGTTCTTGAAGTCATTTAATGTTAAAGAAATTGACACAAAGACGATTATAATTAATTTGAAGCGCGAAAATCTTATTTATATAATTGAGCCGGAATTAATAATTGATTATATATATACTTCATGCCAAAATCAATTTATTCAGGACATGTAGGAATATCGAATTTTTAATGTATACAAAAAGTTCAAATATGGATATATATAAATCTTCAAAATTGTATTAACTGATAAGATAGATCTCAAATCAAGCTTTTAGTATTAAATGAAAAAAAAAACACTTTTTGCTTCAGTTTTTATATATATATATATATATATATCTTATGCTCTATAGTTGTATAATCATTTGTATCATTCTTGTTATAAACTTTACTCATACACTTAAAATATCTCTACCAAACAAACCTCTCTTCAACCAATCCAAGAACAACAAGACTCTAACTCTTAAACTAACAGATTGAGCGAAATAAGTACCTCTCCATAAGTACATGGCCACTAATCCACCAACGAATGAATAACCTGGTAAATCGAAAACAGCAGAATTACCAATATAAGCCAAGGAACCCAAATGTTTATATTGGAAAGGTTTTGAGATTGCATCATCAATATCACCATCCAAAATATCATTGACAGTTAAAGAAGCTGAAGATTTCGCCAATTTAGATAATTTTTTACCCAAATATTTACCTTGTTGATGAGCTCTTTGAGCAGTTGCTGGTAAAGAGGTGATTCTTGAATCGATATCTTTCAAAAGAGCAGAGATGTGATCGAAAGATAAATGACCAGTTCTATTTTGATCATATTCTGGAACCAATTCATTCAAGAAATTTAAAGCTTCAGAAGCCTGTGGATGTCTTTTAGAAATCTCTGAACCTAATTCGAAAATTTCTGAATAACTTAATTTCAAATGTTTAATATCTTCATCTGTAATGATTTCATTTGATGAGATATGTTTTAAATGTTTATCAACAATATATTTACGAACATATTCCACGGTATGATCAGCCAAATCTGTACGAACAGTGGAACAATCCCCAATTGCATAAACATCACCTAATGGAGCACCATAAACTCTTAGATGAGAATCAGTTTCAATGGCTCTTTTATTTCTTTGAGAATTTGATAAAGTTGAGACAATTTCCTTTGCTAATGGATTTTGAGCAACACCAGTGGACCATAAACATAAACCAAATGGTAAACTTTTCAATTCTGGTTTACCTTCGTCATTAATTTGATTGAAAATAACTTCATCTGGTAAAACTTTAACAACTCTTGAATTTGTCAAGACATCAATAGTTTCTTTTCTAAATCTTTCAGTGGCATATTCAGAAATTCGTTCATCATAAGTATTCAAGATATTTGATCTTGATTGAATAACATGAACACTTAATTCTTGTCTTAAGATATTTGGATAAGATTTTGGTAAATCTTCATTTAATAAATCATAAATTTCAGCAGCAAATTCAACACCAGTTGGACCACCACCACAAACAACAAAACTTAACAATTTTTTACGTTCATCATCTGAAGTTGTTGGTAAGCAAGCTTTTTCTAATAGATAGGTGATTTTTTTCTTGATTTGTACTGCATCTTCAGCAGTTTTCAATTGATTACAATGTTCTAAACCTTCAACACCATGAGTATTTGAATTTGAACCCACAGCAACAACCAATTTATCATATGGAACATAAAATTCTTGCTTTTCACCAGTTAATTTATCAAATTGATGAACTTTAACTAATTTATCACTAAATTCAACTTTATCAGCATAAGCTTCTAAATAATGACCATCTAATTTATTAACAATTTTTCTAATACTTTCGATTAAAGTTTTAACTTCTAAAGTACCAGTAGCAGCTGAAGGTAATAATGGGGTAAATAAGAAATAATTTGTTGGAGAAATAACAGTAACATCATAATCACTATGATTTAAACTTTTCAATACAGCAACAGATCCCCAACCAGAACCAAGTACAACTAATTTTGGTCTATAACGTAAATGTTCTTTATCAATAGAATCATAATCATCCAAATTATATTTTAAAACTGGTAAATCTTCTGGACCACCTTTACTTGGATTTAATGCAAGAGAATTAATCTTGATATTATCAGGGATTTCATCTGGATGATACGTTGTTGCATCATAAACGAAGAATCCCAAGACCAATGCTGCTAAAGTGCTTGTACCCAATCCAATTGCAATGATTGAAAATTTAACACATTTACCTACAGTGGTATCATTTAAAAAAGTTTTAGCCTTTGGAATAGTTTTCGGGAATTCCAATTGGGAATATTTCAATTGATTTGTAGTAGAGATGAATCTTGTATCTCTTAGGATTTTATTGGAAGTGAATAATGAATGTTGTTTTGATGTAATGAATCTTGAATTTGGTTTAATAGTGACCAAAGATCTTTTAAGAATCAAGTGTTGTGATAATTTAGTGGATAATCCACTAGTCTTGCTCAGGGAGCTTTTAAATGCAAATGACATGGCTGTCTAGTTGCTCTATTTCAAGACACTTCAGTGTGCTATTTTGGTGAATCGAACAAAATTGAAGATCTCAAAGTTTATGTCCTCTCGAAGAATATGATCAAGATGAGTATAGATCGTATATCTAAGAGAAATCAGGAACTGCCAATATTTTATGGAACGACAAGTAGCAAGCGAATCAAGTGAATGACAATGCAACAGGAGAACCCAAAATGTCTAGAGGGTTAAAAGGGACAGCTTTAAAGCTTTGTTAATCGCTTTTGGCAGCTTGTGAATTCTAAAGAAGGCCGAAAGAACCGTGAAGATAGTTTTCAGTCTCAACTAAAGTTGTCTTCAAATTTTTGCGCCAGTTAAATTTTCAAAGGTGTATAGTTAACACTTTGTTTCGGGCCAGTGTTGCCATTTGGAAATTCGCTGAAGAACTCAATTCGGAGGATTTTAAGCTGGGAATTTGCCAGATTGAAGTGGTAGTTCTCGAGATTGATCAGTGGGTGAGTCAATAGCACTGCTATGGCCGAGGTATTACTTCTACAAGTCGTTGTTCCATGGGTTGTGCGCTGTTGTTGTGAATTCCTCGTGTTTGGATTGGCTGAGATGGATGCTCCGTGCTATGGGAAAGCTCAATCCATTCGAATCCTTTCTGGCATGAACGCATGAGCACAATGTCCAATCATCGCAGTCCGGAAAAGACAGCATATCACTGCTCAGCTCGTCGCTATGGCTTTTTCCCAGAATTCCCAACCGTTGCAAGATCTCTCGCTCGCTTGACACATCAATAAACATTGAAGCTGAACTAATATGAACCATCTTGAATAGTGCTAACTACAACACTCACCACAACTCCACCCTGACACTCCCATTACCTTCATAGGGCACCCCATTGGCACTCTTTCCTGTACTGACCTCTATTGTTCCAAAGCATCTCATGCCCATCAACTGGCGATTACACCCATTTCCAAATTCCAGTGGGCCTCTCTTCTCCATCAAACTACATCACTACATCACCACATCACTACAATAAACAGCATGTCGAACATTCCTATAAACTTGACAGTGTATCTCACATCCTTTCAACAGCGTTATCTAGTGTTTAAAGATTGAAGCAGAGCACTATTCGCCGTTCAAAAAAGCTTAAAGATCAACCGTTATATGTCAAAGCTCTAAAGAAGATTCATAGTTAAAAGTTTTTCCGGTGATATTTTTTGTGTTTCTTTCAGTATTGATTTGCATCATGGCATTACTGCATTAGGAAGCAGATAGTGCAAATTTGCGCAGCTTGTGCGTGTGCCTACCAGAGTGCCACAACCAGTGAGACACCTATTTTCGCAATTTCAGAACTCGTCCTTGTTAGCTCAGTTGGTAGAGCGTTCGGCTTTTACAGTCAAACTAAGGGAAAAACCCATTTCTTTAGCGGAAGTTAACCGAAATGTCGGGGGTTCGAGCCCCCCATGAGGAGTTCTATTTTATTTTTATTTTTTGCTGCGCGTACCGATGTTTTGTGTTGACATAATACTTTGACTGTGATTTTAATGTGTACAATTGTATTGTTTCCGTAGAAAAGTTGATATTGTAAGGGCTCTCATTGGTGCTGGTAACTATAAGGATTTCGGGGCATGAGTCAGCAGCAGAAGCAGCTTCCCTATTGGCATTCTGTTGAGTTATCAGCTGGTTCAAGACCTGTGTTGAGAGAGAAAGAGGTGGATGTGCTGGTGGAGAATGGAATTGGACTATATCAAGGTAAATCAAAAATCTTACAGAGACAAAATGGTCGGATATATTTAACCTCTCAAAGATTGATCTATATTGACAATACAGATGCAAGGAAACACTCGGTATCAATTGAACATGCTGATATAGATAAGTTGGATTATACTCAAAAGTTTCTTAAATCATCACCAAAGATTACAATTTTTTTCAAGAAGTTTAAAAAGAATAATAAAAAGATAAGGAATAATGGACAATTAACTAATAATAATGATTCCAATGATCTTAAGCATAATCATTCTAATAGACGAACCCCCTGGGTTTGCCCCATCTGTTCATATTCAAATAATGTCAGTATGAATATAAATCCTAATAATGCTCAATACCTACCCATTTGTGAAACTTGTGGTGTTAAATCATCATCTGAAATCATTCAACAAGCATTATCAACAGCTCAATCATTAACTGATCAATCATCTAATGAACCTAAAATCAATACCAAAATATTGGCACCAAGGCAAATTTCATGCCCAACTTGTACTTTTTTAAATCATCCATCTTTAAGAAATTGTGAATTGTGTGGAACAATATTACCTTCAAATGAAGAAAATGACGATACTCAAGATGAAGTTCAATTGTTTGATGATCGGATTAGAATTGAAACCGAATCAAATGATGGATTGAATGAATCAATCCAACCATTTATTAAAATTAGTTTCCATAAGAATGGTGACAAATTTTTCCTTTCAAAATTACAAGAAACTTTAGAAAAATTTAAATGGGAGAAAGTGTTAAATTCTGGAAATGTAAATAAAGATTCTCAAAAAAAAATCGATAGTTCAATCAAGAGTTCAAATATCGAAAATACAAATACAATTGGATTTGGTATTCATAAACTTGCTCAACAAGAAGAACATAAAACAAAGCAAAATGAAGAAATCATCAATTCTTCATTAGATGATCTTGAAACTTTATTAAATAAGGCAAATGAAATTTTAAAATTAACAGAATCTTTCAAAAAATTAAATTCAAATGATTCTTCAAAAGATCAACAATCTCAATTAAATATAAATATTAATCAAGTTACAAAGAATTTACTTAATGATTCGAATAATCAATCAAGTCATAAATTATATTTACAAGAAATCTCGAGACAACTTTCAGATTTTTTAATAAATGATGGGATTTTGAATGAAGAAGGTGGAATCATTACTTTAATTGATCTTTATGCACTTTTCAATAGGGGCCGTGTGGGTATAAATTTAATCTCTCCAGATGAATTATATCAATCTTGTGAATATTTCCCTAAATTACAATTACCTTTGATTTTGAAAAAAATTAATAATGTCCTAGTTGTACAAGATTTAAAATTTGGTTCAGATTCAATACAGTTTATTAATGATATTAAAAAATTTATTGAGAATTTTGGTGATGAAGATTCTTGGGATTTTAAATTTTCAAGTATTTTAAAAATAAGTGATTTTTTCAATTGGTCTTTAACAATCACTGAGGAAATCTTAAAAATTGGTTTAAATAGTGGTGAATTAGTTATTGATCAACAAATTTCAGGGAAATTTTATTATTTAAATAAATTCCAGCAATTGGATTCATCTAATGGGAAAAACTATAATAATCAACTTGTTGAAGAATCAAACGATTCAAATCATGGTAATGATTCTTTATCATTACAAAATACACATTATAAAGAGGAAAAGTCAAATTCATTCCAACTACCAAACGTTCCAACAAATCATCCATTCCCCGAGGCACCTTCTAATGATTTAGAATCATCAGCAATAATATCACAACCAAGTTCTAATCATAAGTCTAAAACATTATATCAATTGGAAGGATTAGAGTTCTAAAATTATGACCTTCTTTATAGTGGTAATTCGTAATTAATATCATGCATTTTATCTATATATATATATGTATATAGTCATAATTATAAAGTATTAGCATCCATTATCTGTGTATAGGCAATAGCTCAAACATTACCACCTGCTGTGGCCAAATTAACAGTGGAAGCAGATGTACTAACAATTCTTGGTAAATCTTCAATTTGTTGTATAACGAAATCTTTTTCATCATTGAAATTTGAATCATCTTTTTTATCATTAAAATTGAAATTCTCCAAAAATAATAACAAGTTTTCTCTATTTTTAATTAGAATATCAGAAATTGATTTAGATTTTTTAGGATTAGCAACGAATACTTTGAAAACATTAAAACTTTCTAATTGTAGATTTTTAGATTTATCACTTAATGATATCATAATCAATTTCAAATTTTCTGGATTATTAA
This sequence comes from Hansenula sp. yHMH451, assembly GCA_030571095.1. Lineage (NCBI taxonomy): Eukaryota > Fungi > Ascomycota > Saccharomycetes > Phaffomycetales > Wickerhamomycetaceae > Hansenula > Hansenula sp. yHMH451. The sequence goes on from JAJLXE010000009.1 coordinate 752,604, forward strand.
CATATTCCATCATAAATTTATTGTTTTGTCTTGTTAAAATTAATTGTGAAAGTAATTTAATTGATTGTCTTTTGGTAACATAATTATTTGAACCAATCAATTTGTTCAAATGAGTGATAAATTCCAGAGAATAAAGGTTAAACCAATCTGCCACTATTTTTTTATGTATTGTGAAAGTATCGTTTAGAGTCTGGAAAGAATCAGTCATATTTTCAAAAGTTCCTCTTTGACTAAATTCAAAATATTTCCAAATTATTGGATCTTGTAATATTAATCTTGTTAAAGCTTCAATCTTCAAACAATCTCTTAATATACCACCTGTTATAAGGCAAACTTCTGGAACTTCAGGACCTTTCAATAGTAGATTTAATATACTTGGTTTAGAAACCAAATAATCCACTGTCGGGGATCTATTCCCACCTATTTGACGCCGTAGTAAAGTTGTGAATAATGTGGCAACGTCTTTCCTTGAATCGAATTCTAAATGTTGTAGATTGGATATCAGATAATACAAGACATCTGTTTGATAAACCTCATGAGCTAATTGAGCAATTTGATCTGGTTGAGGATCATTATCTTCATCTCCGTGTAATATGACTTTAATTGTGGTTAAATAACGAGAAATTTCATCTTGAAGCTTCCTTTTGTCACTAGTGGTATCAATCTTAACAACTTGTTCACTCAATGCACGAACCAATTCTGGTGGAGTCTTGGGATTCCTTTTGAATAGAAAAGCCATTTTCAAATATCTGAATCAGATCAAAATAGACACACAAAGGGAAGAAAAAAAAAATTAATATATTATAGCGCAACACCGATCCAATGAACTCTCTCTTGTTGAAAGAGTGATGTTATAGCACTCGCGCAATATTGACACAGAAGCTTAAAGACTTGATGAAGAGATTTTGATCTTGTTTAGTTAATTCTTTCTTTGTGGTTTCAATTTTCAAGTTTTTTGCGAATTTTGGATATTTTGATTTTCTCAATTTGGTAACAAGTTGAGATCACGCCAAATATTTTCGCAAGTTCCGCGAGTTTCCGCTTTGGGAACGAAACGTATACATTACACAATAAAGACTATTAAAATTTGCATTAAATGTCACGTATTCGTTTATTCCATTCATTATCTATAGCATCCGATTCTATTCATTAGAAATTTTCAAATGACAACCTTTATCAATCCTTCTTTGTTTTAATTATTTCAAATCAGTAACAACTCTACTCCAGTTTTTATGTTCTTCATCACCATATTGAATCTTTGAAATCCATTGAGCAACATCATTAGTTAATTGACCAAATTGTTCACCTTCTAATAGTGGGACGTTGATATCTTCGCCTTTGTAACCAATCTCTTTGATTGGAGAAACAACAGCAGCTGTACCAGAACCGAAGGCTTCGACTAATTCACCTTTCTTTGATCTTTCAGAAACTTCGAAAATGGTGGTATAACGTTCATTAATTTCCCATTCCTTTGGATCCAATCTTTCTCTAGCCAATTCCAAAATGGAATCTCTTGTAACACCTTCCAAGATGGTACCATCTAATGGAGCTGTAACTAATTCCTTTTTACCAGTTTTTGAATCTTTGAAAACAAAGAAAACATTCATGGTACCAACTTCGGTAATATATTTCTCTTCACCAAATAGCCATAGATTTTGTTGATAACCTCTGGAAGCTGCTTCTAATTGTGGTTTGATACATGGGGCATAGTTAGCACCCAACTTCTTATCACCGACACCACCTGGCCATGCTCTTGTAGCATAATCAGTGGCTTCTAATTTAACAGCTTTGAATCCTGTTGAATAATATGGTCCAACAGGTGAAGTGATGACATATAATAGAGCCTCAGATGGGGTACCAACACCGAGACCAGCAGTGGTACCGATCAAAGTTGGTCTGATATATAAGGAATAACCTTTATTCTTTGGAATTAAATGTTTATCTAATTTGATCAATTCACCAATAGATTTAATTAATTCTTCGCCTTCAAAAGTTGGCAATACGATTCTATCAGCGGATTGGTTCATTCTAATCATGTTCTTGTCAGGTCTGAACATTCTGATTTGATCATTTGAATCTCTATAAGCTTTTAAACCTTCGAATAATTCAAAGGCATAATGGAAAACACAAGCTGAAGGATCCAAACTTAATGGACCATATGGAACAATTTGTGGAGCTTCCCAGCCGGTTTGGTTATTCCATTTGATGGTTAGCATATGATCGGTGAAAGTTTGACCAAACACCAATTTATCATTTGGCAAAGGTGTCTTTGGAGTTGTTGTTTTTGTTATTTGTAATTTTGAGGCATCTAATTTGGCCAAGTTTGCACCTCTTGAACTTGTGTGCAAGGAAGATGATGACATCTTTAGCAGTAGCGACTTGTTGAAAAAAGACTTCATCTTGAAATATGTTTACTTTGATGGGCAACGATGTTCCAATAACTTTTCAAGCTATTTTCTAGAGGTTGAAATATGCATGAATTTGATTAATTTGGTTTTTTGTGACTGGATCTCGAGGCTCTTTATAAATTTTTTCTTTAATGTGCCGATAAAACAAAACGGTCAGCGCGAAATGGACTGATTGCGGCAAACGGCGGGCCCCCTGCCCGGCCCCCTGCCTGGCTCTGCCTGGCTCCCTGCCTAGAGTCTCCTGCCTAGAGCGTTCCCTGGCCACATCTCCTGAGCTCCTGAACCGGGAAAAAGTGCCATAAACCTTTTTGACTCATAAATTCTTATCTATTGCTTAAACACTTTGTCTCTTGCTGGGGGGATTAATCACCAGTTTTTGGTAAGATGTCAGCTATCAGAAGCAGCAAAAAGCTGCTGAGGAAAGAGGTGCTGGGGAAACTTCACCAGTTGGCCTACCATGAGATTGTGGAACAATCTGTTGAATCGTTAAAAGTGCTCAAAGACCTCGAAGTTTTTCAACGAGCCAAAAGCATTGGAATCTTTATGAGCATGGACACTGAGATCAAGACCCAATTGATCATTAAGGAATCTTTTGATTCGGGGAAAAAGGTCTACTTGCCTCATATCTCCAAATCTCATGAACCAACACCAGTGGAATTGTTTAAAGAAGCTCCTTTTTATTTGGTTTTCTATCAAATGGACTCATATGAAAGTGTGTTGAATTTACAACCAAGAGGGAAATACAAATTGAGAGAACCAACAAGTGGGAAAGATCTATTATCAACAGATGAACCTTTAGACCTATTAATAATGCCAGGGGTTGCATTCACCTCCAAATTGGATAGATTGGGTCATGGTGGTGCATTTTATGATGATTTTATCAAAAGACATGTACGGAAATTTGGTGAAAAACCATATCTATTGGGAATCGGACTAGGTGATCAATTAGTCTCTGAATTACCGACAGAACAACACGATGAACCATTAGATGGGTTGATAATAAGACAGTCATTTTACACTTCATGAAACTTAAAATATTATAAATAAAATTTATAAAGAAGTTTATACGTTTCTTTAACGTTTTTCAAATACACCAACACCTTGAACTAATAATTTCCCATCCAACGTTTCAATTCGACCATCAACTCTTTCTCCATCATCTTTACATTTCACAACAAGGAAACTATTGGCCACTGTAGGGAATTTATATTGTAATTCAATACTTTTCGTCTTGAGTACATCTGGTTTATAAGTGTCCAATGCATCAAATCCAAAACTTAATGCAGATGTTCTTTTCAAAATTTCATCCAATATGGTGGCAAGAATCCCACCATGTACTAAGAATGGATATCCACATAATTTTTCCCCAACATGATAGATGGAAATGGATTGTTTACCTTCTTTATCGAAAAATAATATAGGTTTAATAGCAAACCCACCAGGGGTAGATAATGTCCCACTTGTTAAGATTTGATTCAAAGTATTGGAATCAATGTAGTTCCATGCTCTAATAGGTTGGAATCTTGGATTCGCACTCAATTCCTTGTATAAGGGTAAATTTTGTAATTCTTCTTCTAGTTGAGATTTGAAAGCATCGGCTTCTGGTGTATCAGGTTTTGGTAATTTCTCACTGATTAAAAACTTTGCAATAGAACTGACAGGGATGAATTGAGCTGTAGCAATACCCAATATCAAAGACGCGATATAAAATGGCGCATTCGATGATTGTTTCTTTCCCTTGTTCTGACCTTGACCCTCATTTGAACTTGAACTTGAACTTGAACCTGTAGTGGAGTTGACAGATGAAGCTGCAGTGGAGCTATTAAAACGCACGAAGCGAGCTGTAACAAAAGAGCTCCTCAATGGTATACTCAATCCTCGTCTGAACATGATAATTCGTCGTTTCTATCCTCTTTGATCCAACAAAACATTCAGATCTCGTCGCCAAAATGGATTCAGTTGTGGGTTGAATTTGCTTCAAAATGATCATTCGGGTTCCTTAACTATGGCGTGTGCCTCTTAACAAGAGTCTTTCCGCGAACGCATTCTGCAGTTTCCCCAAAGCTCATCGGGAAAAAAAAAAGTGCTTTGGAAAAATGGTCAAACGACTAGGAGATCTTTGGAAGGGATCTGAGAAGGCCAATTATTGCTTTGATAAACTGTGTCCAATTATGTCAGTACCCAACATTGAGATCTTGAGAATTAACGACAAAAAGAACGAGCAAGAAAGCTCTGAACCTGTGATCCCACATGAACGTCAAATTGTGGAAAGTGTCATCAAATTATGGAAGGAAGATTCTGTCAATGAAGATCTAGGTATCGGGAAATTGCACCAATTAGTTAAGACTAGAAACCCAAGCTGGTCATTGAGTGAGAAAAGATTGAAAACTACTTTGAAAAGTTACAATTTACTCAACAGTGCCCAACAATATACCTATGCCAATGAGATCACCTCCAAGGAAACTCCGAATATTGAACTACCCAAGAATGTTAGATTACAATTTACCAAAAATAGAGGTAAAGGTTTATATTCAACAAATATATTCAAAGAGGGAGAACTAATCTGGGAGGAGAAGCAACCATTATTGTTCATTCCACCTTTGGATAGATTGAATTTAATTGTCAACTCAAAAGCTTGTACTTATTGTGGTTCCTTAATATCATCAAATAATTCTTCAAAATCTGTATTGAAAGGTCTAGATTGCAATGTTTGTCGTGATGTTTGGTGTTCACAATTCTGTAAAAAAACTGATAAAATCCATCAATTATCAAAACATAATGTTTATCATCATGATCAAGATAATAAAAAACCTTCTAAAAAGCAAATCATTTCATCAAATTGGATCAAATATGAAAAATTTTGTCAAGAAAACAAATGGAATGCAGCTTTTGCTATAGGTTTGATCCATTCTTATTGCATCACTGACAAAACAGGTGTCTTATCCAAGCAATTTGATGCTATGGCTAAAGTTAGTCAAGATATCAGATATAAGGCTATTGATTCTTCAGGAATTGGTGCTAGTTTTGATAATAATAACAATGGTGGTGGTGCATTATTTGTTAAGGAACAACAAGAATCCCTATGGAAGGAAGGGTTTGAGAAATTCAATGAAATTTTCCCATTAAACCAATTAACTTATAAAGAGTATCTTTTAGCATTAGGTACTTATAATATTAATAATGTTGATGGTTCATTATTTTTAATTCAATCACATTTAAATCATAATTGTGATCCAAATGTTCGTGTTAAATTTGGTGAAAAGAAAACTGATGGTATTAAAGTTTATGCGAAAAGAAATATTAGAGCAAATGAAGAATTAACAACAAGTTATGTCAATCCATCACATTCATTAAACCAAAGATTAAGAGAATTAAGAGTAAACTGGGGGTTCATTTGTAATTGTAATAAATGTAAAGATGATGCTAAAGTTGTTCAAAGAAGAAAATCTAGTGAGGCAGGTGCATCAGGTCAAAGTAAGAATGAAATTAAGAAATTTTTAAATGAAAATCATGATGGTGAAGAATTTGAAATTGAAATCCCAAATTCATCAGCTAATGGTGGTGGTGAAGAAAGATCAAGAAGAAAATCTGTTAGATTTGATGAAAATGTCATTGCTGTTAATAATGAAGAAACTAAAAAATAGTTTTACGTCACATATATAAATTAATATAATTTTTTCTTGATTTAATTATAATACACACGTATAATAGACAAAGGGGAAGAGATTTTTTTCAGCGAAAACTGATCAATTAACTCTTCATTATAGACAAATATATATATATATATATATATTGAAAAGAGAATTAAGAAGAGAGGAAATGGTGAAAAATTATTATAAATCGTGATGGAGGAAGAAAAAAATTGGAATAGTAAATAAAATCAAACTTTTTGTTTCTTGTTCAATGGTTCATTATCATTAGGGCTCCCTGAACTTGCCAACAATTGTTGTTGATGTTGAGTTTGATACATCAGTGGTACTCTTGAACTTAGATATTTTTGCAACATCAAATAAAGATCATCCTTTGTGAAAGGTTTAGCTAAGATATCACTCATACCATGTTGTAAATAAGCAACTAAATCTTGTTCATTGATATTACCGGTCATTGCAATGATTGGAGTTTGAGAATCAAACCTTCTAACAATTGAAGTAGCAGTGGCACCATCTAAATTGGGCATAACAATATCCATGAAAACAATATCATATTTAGCAGTTTCTAAAGCTGTGATGGCAGTTAATCCATCAGTAACAACTTGCACAGTGCAACCATATTTCACTAAGAATTTTTGACATAGTTGAATACAAACAGCATCATCTTCAACCAACAAAACATGGAACCCGGGTCTCAAAGGTTTTGGTGGTGATTGAGCAGCTTGTGAAGGTTGATGATCTATAGGATCGTGAGGTAATTGTGGTTGAGGTGGTAAACCTTGATGTGTGCGAGGTTGTGGAGGTTGTTGCTGTTGTATTGAGCTTTGTGAATTTGAAGAACGATGTAAAGGGGTTTGCTGTTGTTGTTGTTGTGAAGGATGTTGTTGATGAGAACCCAACAATTGTTGATGTTGATGATGAGCTTCATGAGTTGGAGGCGGTTGTAATATTGGAGAATCTATCGGTGGTAAATCCAATTGAGGTAATTCTATCCCATTTGTTGCCAAACAATTGACCAATGTTGATATGCTTCTAAAATAACGATCATTTGTATTTTTCAAAGTTATTATTGATTCAATAACTGTTGTGTATTTAGAATTCATCAGTTTTAATTCATCAGAAAGTTCCCTTTGATCATTTTTCAATTTAGCAACTGTATCTTCCAATTTTAATATACTTTCACCACTTGAAGCTTCATCAGCTGATCTTTTCTGAGCAGGACCTTTCCTTTTAATGGTTTCTAAAGCTTCACGATCATGTCTTCTAAAATCTGGATGTTTAAACTCCCAAGCGCCATCACCATATTCATTCATTTGTTTTTCTTCATTTGATAATTTCACTTTATGGAAATCATATTTATTTAATTGACGAACAAAACTTGCAAAATTTGAATGTTTGAAATGCTTTGGTAATATGTCTTTAGTAAATTCATTAGTATCCAGTACCACAAATGAATCACCTTTTGTTGTCCACCTTACAATTTTATCATAATCATTATCTTCAAGCATCAAGAATAATTTCTTAACGAAATCGGTTGATCCTGATGTTGTCGAAGAGGCATTTGTCAAAGGTATCCCCAGTGAAGCATTAAGACTCAAACTTCCGTTGTTGATTCCGTTATTATCTTGAGCCTCTGGGGTCTCTTCATTCTTTATCTTTGGTGGCATGTTTCCACTTCCTTCTTGTTGTGATGTATTGATAATTTCTTTTCGTTCCAGCTTGCGTAGTATATATAAATCAGTTTAAATGGGAGGAACAATAGACAAATATTGGATGGATGTATTAGTTAAGACTATTGAAATGACCTGTTCCAAAATTCCAAGACCTTTAAAAAGTTCCACTTTGACAATAAGAACACTCGATAACTTGAACTAGTACAGCAGATACACACAGCAACACTTTATTTGCATGCCCTGCCTTCCACGATGTTAGAGAAGCGTTAAATTTGTTCAAGTGAAAGTTTTGATATTTCTTGGTGTATTGAAATCCAATATGCCTTGACCTGATTACCTGATCAGACGATGTTCTTTTTATAAATTAATCTGTGTGTCAAACTCGAACAATTGGTTCCAAGAAGTTTGGCAGGTTTGGGATTTGAGGTTTCCTGTAGCAATGGGGGAGCACCTGGTTCTAGCCCTTAATCAACCCAATACTCAACAGCTGGTCAATTATAAATAGAAGGAAACACAATTCAAAACTATCAACTATTTCCTCTTCTCTCGTTTTTGTCTCATTGTGAAATGTTGAAGTAATTTTTTGCTTCACCTGCAAAACTTCGCCCAAAAGAGGAAATTCGGGGTATGGCCACTCCTCCCGCGAATGTGTTCTGCGATGGGAGGCACTTAGCTTTTTGAATAAATTAGCTTTGTTTCATCTTTCAATGCTTGATTTCTTAACTGTGTTCAGGGGGAAGTGACAAGCGAATGACAATAGTCATCAAGTCGTCGCAAGTGGCTGTCATTCGATTGACCCCTGAAGATTGGAGCCGGTTGAATAGAAGTTTATGGTTTACATTACATGCATAAGGAGAAGTGGAATCTTTAGCCTTAGCTTATATATACTAGACTTACCATAGAACCAGCTAGATTATCCTTTGATTTAACCCGCACTGCTTGGTCTCTTACGCCTTAGATTCTGTTTCAAATGCATGGAAGGTCATAGATTCAGTATATAACATATATATATATATATAAAGATTTCATGTCTATAGTGTATGTGTATAGTAATTGACCGTACAGAAGTATATATAATAAAGTAATGTAATTTAATGAAAACAATTGTAATATCTATATAGTGAATGTTGGTACACCTCTAATAATTAAAACCACAAAGAAAAAGTCATATGAGTCTAGAATGGAACGGAAGTAAAAAAAAAACAAGATTAATAGTAATAGTAATAGTAATAATAATAATAATAATAATAATTGAAGATCATGCACATTCAGTAAAAATTAGTATGAACAAATCGTATAGTTATGATGGAATTGGTTTAAAACAAAGTAAAGAAAATTGATGAAATTGGATCTAAAATTAAGAAAAAAAAAAACTGAATTGGTATATGGTGGTTAAAATATGCTAGCTTTCCAAATTCTTGATGCAATAAACCATAAATAGAAACGATAAGAAAGTCATCACAGATCAAATTGTCCATTCACAAATTGATCATCCATTTCCTGATCTCCATCATGATCAACAAAATGATCCTCTTCTTCATGAATATCCTCATCTTCTATAACATCTTCAGCTGGTGGCAGATGTGGATTACCTGGTATAAATGAACCAAATTCTTTGAACCCATTTTGTTGTGCTCTTTTAGAATGGAAATCTTCCATGGTAGACTCATCAACAAATGTGAAACCTTTGAAATTTGCTTGCACACCTGGACTTAATGGAGTTGATGCCAGATGAAATTGTTTATTAATCAGTGAAGCACTTGTATTGGTGAATTCGGGATCAAAATTTGATGTATCAGTTTCTGATGATAAATGAGGTTTGAAAGGTGGTGGTACTTTTTTATTAGTTAAAGCTTCCCAATCAATATCATGGAAAAATGGATGAGCTTTTAATTCTCTTGCATCATTTTGTGAGCCTAATCTATGTCTTGGATTTCTATTTAATAACCCTTTGACAAAAGAACGACCTTCAGGACTTAAAACTTCCTTAGGGAAACGAACTTTACCAAATGCAATATTTTTATACATTTGTTGAGTATTATCAGCATAAAATGGTGACCAACCACAACACATTTCAAAAATTAAAACACCTAAAGACCAAAAATCAACCATTTTAGTATAACCAGCTTCATCTAATAAAACTTCAGGTGCCAAATATTCAGTCGTACCACAAAAGGTGTTTGTTGTATCACCAGTTGATAAATCAGCTTTAGAAAGGCCAAAATCACACAAGGCAATATGACCATTGGCATCTAATAGAATGTTTTCAGGTTTCAAATCTCTATAAACGATACCATTATCATGTAGATGTTCCAAGGATAAAACTAGCTCGGCAATGTAAAATCTGGCACGTTCTTCACTAAATCTACCTTCTTTTTGTAAATGCCAAAATAATTCACCACCACTCATATAATCTGTAACAAGATAAAGATCCGTTGGAGTTTGGAAAGAAAATTTCAATCCAACAATGAAAGGAGATGAAGCACCAGCAGTTCTGACAAGAATGTTACGTTCTCCAATTGTATGAGCAATTTCCTTTTTACGAACGATAACTTTTTTGGAAAGAACTTTCATGGCATAGATACGATCAGTATCTAATTTACGAACTTGGAAAACTTGACCAAAAGTTCCCTTACCTAGCAATCTTAAAACTTCAAAATCTGTTGGACCATATTGCATCTTTCTTGTTATTGAATAATCCCAACTAACTTTTATTTCACCTTCAATTATTTCACCATCAACTCTTGATTCTAATTTAAACCATTCGATATTCTTATGATTTAATAAAGTTGTTGGTCTTAATCTAACATGACCCAGGAAAGTCTCGTCAGAATCATATACTGAAATGTCCAATTCAGAATGCGAACCAATCACATCAAAAATTGTTTCATGATGCCATACCGGGTTTGAACTATTTGGTAAATCTTTTTGAGTTGGCGTTGAGGATTGATTAAATCTTTGTCTGTTCAAGAATTGAGATGATGATTGTCTTGAATATAGTGGTCTTTTACTTCCAGCAGGGATAGATTTATCTTTCTTATTGAAAATAGCAGCTTGATTGTTATGTTGTAATTTATCGATTAAAGCTGGGTGGTTATCAACACTTTCAGGACCATGAGTGATGAATTCTGAACTTTCAAAAGTACAAACAACATAAGGTTGAGCATTGGACGTTTTAGTCAGTAAATTTCTAGCTTCAATGATATTAACTTTTAATTTACCTCTTGGAACATTTGCCTCTCCATCAGTTGGATTAGTTGAAGTTAAAGTAGCAGAGTTGGATGATTGTTGTTTTGTACTCAAGGAGTTAGTTGAATTTGGAGATGTAGGAGTTGGACTAGTTGTAGAACGTTGGGAATTTGGTTTTGTGTTATTAGTAGTGGCAACTTGTGACAGGACTTCTTGTGGTTGATATTGCTTTGATTTTGTGGTAGTACCATACACAAATGAATTATCGCTCAATGCAGTAGTCGGATTGGATGTATGTTGAAAATTTGGGAAAAGAGTACCAGAAGATGACATTGATTGTTGTTTTAGTTCTTCAGTATCAACATTTGCTTGTTGGTGCTGTTGAAGTTGCTGTAGTTGTGCCTGTTGTAGTTGTTCCTGCTGTTCAACATTGTTCAATGATTGTGATCTTTCATTGGACACTTTAGCATTTTGGTGGAATCCACCAAAGCCAAACAGTGATTTAGCAAAATCAACCATCAATTAGAATATAAGATACTGGAATTATTGAAGGAGTGAGTTGTTTGTAGAATATCAGATGAAAATTGTCTGGAGTAAAATTTTCTTTCCTATAAGAAAGATGGCAGTACAAGGGACAAAAAGAGATTCTGTATATCCACGATATGTGACTGGCAGAGCTTGACTTGTAAATGGATAACAGATGGTTCGATCTAAAAGGAAATGGATGTTAGTATCAGTTTATTGGGATTTTTGGGCGTTCTATAAGGCTTAAAGTCGGAGCTTTTGTTGTGGCAAAGGGGATTCCAACGGTTTTTTGGATTAATAAAACACAATAATCACAATCAAATCGCTCTTCATCGGCAGACCAAAGATACAGCTGGCACCAGGTACGGGCCCGGTCCATTGAGCACACACATACTGTTCCAATGAAGCTTCTTCTCGTAACAACCAGTTATGAAATGAGACTTGACAAGTGATGAATTCAAAGTAACAACAATAAAGAAATTTGTAAAGCGCTATCAATTCATTTTCAAAGGGAAATTTGATTTTTTTTTATTTTTGTTTAAGAAACGAAAAAAAAAAGAAAAGCACCATCGAAGTTCGCGAAGGGTTCCTAATGATGACAGAATTTCTGAATTGTTCCAGGTTTTCGAAGAGATTGAGCGTGGGTTTCGAGTTGTTAATGGATGACATTGGTACTTTAAGAGTTTTTAGGGTATATGGGAGACATCTTCTGTAGTTAAATTCCATTTTTTCATGCTTTGAATGTATTTTTAGACTTTTCCTGATGTGTCAGATGGCTGACATTGATATGAAATATCTCCGAAGTTACTGGCTACATAATAACGGATCAGTTGAGATATGAAAGTATACTCTCGTTTATTGTCATGGATAAATATGGATAGAATAAATAATTAATAAATAGTCAATAAATAGTTAATAAATAAGAAGGCCCGTCAGTCAGTTCATTTTTGAAGACGTCCAATCTCACCAAGTGCCTCCTTCGTTTGAGACAATGGTGCTCTTCTAACAGCTTCCCAATAACCTTGTTTCTTACCTTCTTCCACCCCACTATTAGTCATTCTATGACTGATTCCATCACCACGAGCATTTGTAAGGTTATCCTTGGAAACAGATAGTGCACCATTAGTCCAATGACAAAATGCTGCCAATGTCCCAATCGCCAATCCTGAACCAATAGAAAACCCCAAACTTTTCTTAAAAGCCCCTAGAACAGCACCTGAAAAATTACCAGCAATGAACTCATTCAGAGCATCATTTTTCTCTCTCAGGTTTGTGACTGAACAATAAACAAATTCATAAGTTGTAACAACAGCAGTAACACCAACTATTTTGGAACCTGATTTGTTGAAAACTCCCCACAGGCCTCTTCTCTCTTTAGACATACTATTCTCTGCTGCTGCAAATAGAAGACCACAGGCAGCACCAAATTTGAAACCGATCTTTGTCCATGCTGTTGTATCTAGAGGTTTATAAACCGAAGGATTGTTGAAAAATGGGGTTGGATATCTGATTGGAAGTCTCTCATCCTGAGCTTCAACCTGGTTCGCAGACATGATGAGTTGAATATGACAGATGATATCACTGTACTAGTCCGACCAATTTGAGTTATTGACGTTAAGCTTTGACTAGTTTCCTGATCTTTCGTCTCTTGTCAAATCTTGTGGTGTTTTGATACTAAAAGCTCAAAATTCATCCCTGAACTCGCCATTAAAAAAAAAAAAAAAAAAAAAATCCGGAGAAGAACAATAAACATTCGCGAAAGCTTTATTATTATACAGGATTTTAGCATTTAGTTTGTTTCTCTATATATATGCGTTAAAGTGAATGTTATATATAAATATGCATGCCAGTATGTATTTTTCCGCCCTCATAATAACTTGTCTGAAGTCTTAGATCTGATTTGAATCCCGTATCTACGGAAAAGGTAAGGGATTGGTAACATCCCTAATGCAATAAATCCTATAAGACTCGCACCCCATTGAACTCCTAAGTTTGTAAATAATTGCTTTGAAAATAAAGGGAACCCTGCGGCAAATACTGATCTTAAAAAAGTATTAGCTGCTATCACGGAAGCTGAATATTTTGTATGTGCATCAACTAAATAATTTAAGCTTCCTTGGAAAATATTTATAAATCCCACACCAAGTAAAAAAATCCCTAAACATGGAACAAACCAGTGAATTGAATCATATGAAGTCCATCCAAAGAGGAAAATACCCGCAGGCATAGTCCATGCTGTATAAATCATTAGTGAAAATCTTTCTTCGGGCATAGCTTTACCTTCATTTTCACTAATTTTCTTTGCATAACCTTTAGTTGAATACATTTGTAATAAACAACCTAAGACAATACCTAAAAATAATGCGAAATTAGGCAACGTTGAAATAGTACCTGTCCATCCTCTTGAAATATTAAATGCTTCTGCAATTGTGGTGATGATCAAATATAAAATACCATAAACATAACTTGCAAATATCACTATAACTGCCACTATTGGAGTAAATAAAAGAGCAAAAGGTCTTAATAAATGGACTGTAACAAATTCATCCCAAGTTAATTTCCATTCATCATGCTTTGCATGAATAATCCATTTGTCTGTTTTAATTCTATAATCTTTGGCCTTTTGGGATAATAATAATGGTTCATAAGTCTCTTTAGATAAAATGGCAGCCAAAGCACATAAAACTAAGCTAAGAAGTCCAGAAAAATATTGTGGAATTCTCCATGCACTTGGTTTATCCTCACTATACATTAATAACGAGCTTATTGTTGGACCAAATGTCGAACCTGTTGCAACAAATAATGCATAAAGTGCAAATGCAGTACCCCTTTCAGCTGGATCCCAAATATCTGCTAAGACTCCACCAGCGGAAACAATTGGAGCACCTGCGAAAAACCCTGAGAAGAATCGACAAATCATCATACTTGGAATGTTATAACTAGTTGCAACTGCAAAAGTGAAAATTGCAGATATGAAAAAGGGTACTAAAACACCAATTTTCCTCCCGTGAACTTCAGAAGCAGGGGCGAAAATCATGGGTCCAAATGCAATGCCTAATATATATAAAGTTGTTGTTAACAATGCAACTTCTCTCCCAACACCAAACTCATCTTTTATGAGATCAGGGAATCTTGAAGATGCCATAGATGTTGAGTTCAACTGTGCACTAAATGTAATGGTACCATACACCAACGTATAGAAATTTTTTGTTCTTTTAGTCCAATTCTTTGGTCTCATTTTACTGTTAGGATCAAATTGTAAAAGACCCGTATCGTCTAAAGTAAAATTATTGTGGAACTCTTCATCTTGTAATAATGAATTAGATTCATCAAATTCTTGAGAGCTAGAGGTTTTCTCTAGTGAATCTTCCAACTTCATATTTTTTCCGTTCAACGTTGTCAACTCCAGAGGCAACGTATATACCAGGTCTATATATCGACAAGAAATAACTACATCAATCCAATATGTGAATTCAAGTATCTTGAAGGATTTTTTATATCACTTTTATTCCCAAAGTCCATTATCGGAAAAGTGATTGGAACGCTCGGCGATGCTTCCTAACAGGGAAGTTCAGCGTAAACTACCGTTTCTTACTTCCACAATGGAAAGCGACAGGAAGGGGGAACAGGAACTACTCGATAGGTAATTTTGGCGAAGATTTGATAGATGGAAGGTGAAATTTGATTAAAAAGATGTATAAGAGTTTCGTTGGACTCCACTGCTAGTAATTTCTGGTTATTTGCGGAATTATGCACTGATTCCTGGAGAGTTGCGGACTTTGAAGGTGCAATTTCCAGTACTGTTATAGATTAATACAATAGATTGTCTATTTGATTGCTGACTGGAGTGGTTAAAATATCGATCTGAATTATACAACGGACATTTTTTCTGAGAGATTCTTATCAAGAAATCAGCTTCAAAATCTCAGTAGATCCAGCAAGGCATACACAAATGAGATCACGATAATGAACATGTTTTAGATATTCTCCGGTAGTCATTTCGAGCAAATGAAGAGTATCGTATAGCTAAATTAGTAGCTAGTCAAGATGTATTAAGAAAAAAACTAAAAATTATAATAATTATAATATAAATTTAAAAAATTTAATTAATTATAATTAATTAATTGATAATTTGGAAAATTAATAGCCATCTAATAAAAGTATATTAAAATTCAAATTTAAAAACTTCAATACCATGTATATTCCAAATTTTTTTTAAAAATTAAAATTACGAATTTATAAGCTCTTTAGTGTTCCAGTCTCTTAACCCTGATCACATATGACACATAAAACTATTAAGTGCTCGATAAAAGGTTATTTGGCAACTACTATAATAATTGCAGCGCGCAGCAGCAGCAGCTGCCTTCAACTTTGTTCCCCGGCCTACAAAGGAGGATATTGTTATTAATCCCATGAAACTGAATTATTCATGGTCATCACCCCAGTCAACTAAGGCTATCAGTCTTGTATCACTATCTGAAGCAAAAATCCGAATTAGACCTCGGTACTACTAAATTATCATGTTTTCTTTTATTCATTAGAATTCTGCTTATCTGTAAAATTTCCCCTTTTGACACTGTTGCGCAAGCGAAAGTTGCAATCCTTAAATTTTGAACAGTGGTTCCGAAGAAATGTTCTTCTGACACTTTTGATAATCTAAGCTATCTGCATAGTTCTTGCTTTATTGATAATAATCATCGAGAGATGATGCTGACACTGACATTGAGCTTCCTCCTAGCATTTGGGGGAAGCTCATCGGCTTGGAATACCTTACAACAGCCACACATTAAACCACCAATAAATTCCCAATTCAGGGACATTGTTTGGGGTGATTTGAATTTTATACATACAACTGATACTCATGGATGGCTTGCTGGTCATTTGAATCAAAAGCAATACAGTGCTGACTGGGGCGACTTTGTTTCATTCACGTCTCAGCTTCATGAAATCGCTGATAAGGAAAATCGAGATCTAATACTCGTTGATACAGGGGATAAACATGATGGGAATGGACTTAGTGATGCAACAAACCCCAATGGAGAAGCTTCTACCCCAATTTTTAACAAACAAGACTATGATTTAGTTACCATTGGGAACCATGAACTGTATTATGAAGATTATTCCACTCAGGAATACGAAATTTCTGTGAAGCATTATGGCGAGCATTATGTTAGTTCAAATGTTGAATATAAATTGGACAATGGAGAATGGGTTCCTTTTGGTCAAAAATACAGATATTTTGAAACAAAGAATCAAAGTTTTAAAGTTTTGGCTCTATCTTTTCTCTTTAATTTCACTAGATTCAACGCTAAATCTAGAGTTTTCCCTATCAGAGAAGCTGTTAAACAAGAGTGGTTTAAAAATGTAACTTCCACTTATAATGAAAAAGATTTAGATTTTCTTGTTATATTTGGTCATATACCAGTTACAGATCTTGAATATGAGGAACTTTTGCACTTGCATATCACTTTAAGAAGGATTTATCCAAATTTGATTATTCATTATTTTGGTGGACATTCACATATTAGAGATTATGCCATCTATGATCATAAAGCTGCTGGGTTACAAAGTGGTAGATATTGTGAAACTGCAGGTTGGGCATCGATAAATATTTCAAATTATGATCATCCTAAATTTTCAAGAAGATATATTGATTTCAATAGAGAAAGCTTTATCCATCATTCTAAACAATCCAAACATTCATTTGATACCCCAAAAGGTTTAGCTATAAGTAAAGAAATATCCAATGCCAGGAAGGATCTGAATCTTACGTTCAGTTATGGCTACATACCGAAAAATTATCTGCTAAATGAACACCCATATGGCCACCCTTCAAATCTTTATACATTTTTAAACACATCAATTTTAACAACTTTACAAAATACAATCGATAGGGAAATTTCAGCTCATAATAGAATAGTTTTGGTTAATTCTGGAAGCATAAGATATGATTTATATAAGGGGAACTTTACAACTGATACCCAATTTTCCATTTCTCCATTTCAAAACGATTGGAATTATATTCAAAATGTCCCTAAAGTGTTGGCAATGAAACTTGAAAGCTATTTAAACAAACAACCTTTTTTCATGACTACTAATGAGTTGGCATCACCAGAGAAAAAATCCATTGAATTCAAAATTCAAAAAACACTGCAATTTAATTCCTTATTATCAATGGAGGAGAGTCTTGGCTCTTGTCCTTTCATTAGGGAACCATATTTGAAAAAAGGTCAAACAACCAGTGATGATTATGGATGTGATGGTGATGATGTTTTGCATAATTCACTCCAAAATTATCCATCACCAAATGTGGTTCAAACATACCAGGAGTTTGATTCAGAAAGCGATAAAGTTGATGTTATATTTTATAGTTTTATTCAACCATATATCTTATCTGCTATTAATGTTTTGAATCAACATGAGGGAGTGCACAATAAAAAATTTACAAATAATGATGTTGAACATTATGGTGGAGAAAGCACAGGTACTTTATTACGTCAATTCGTTCAAACTAATTGGTCATAGAATAGATGAAAATAATTACAAAATAATAATCAAATGCTTTTAACAGATTTTAAATTTTTCTTATTTATTTGGAAAAATTATTTAGGTGACAATTCTTCATCTTCAAAGTTGAAGAAAAGTCAAATAATAACAATACACAATACAACTTTTTAGAAAACCGCATCTACTTTCATTGTTTTCCTCGAGTCATATGATCATTAAAAATTAGAATGATGCAAAAAACACATAACAAGCCATTCCTTTTTCTTTTTTGTCCCCCTTTAATATATTTTAATTTTTTTTAACTAGATTTTCTTTTTTTTGTTCAATTGATTTATAATTTAATTCTTGATGGATAAATGATGATAAATGAAATTAAATGAATTATAAACCAGATTGAGCTCTTCTTCTGTCACGTTCTTCAGAGATAGATAATTTGATACCTTTACCCTTTGGTAATGAAATGTATGGTTTACCTGGTTCACCAATAACGAAAACATTTTGTAAACGAGTGACGAAAGTGTTGTCTAAAGAATCTTTGATGTGAACTAAATCGAAGCCACCTTCATGACGTTCACGGTGAGTGATAACACCCACACGACCCAAGTTACGACCACCAGTGACATAAACTAATTTACCAGTATCGAATTTGATGAAATCTGAAATTTTACCAGAAGCTAAATCAATTTTAACAGTGTCGTTAACTTTGATTAATGGATCTGGGTAACGTAAAGTTCTACCATCATGAGTGACAACGTATGGAACACCTCTTTTACCTAATTGAACTTTCTTAACTTTACCTAATTTGTATGAAGCTTCTTCATCAGAAATTCTGTGAACAGCAAATCTACCTTTGACATCGTAGACTAATCTGAAGTTTTCATTGGTAGCTTCTAATGAAATAACATCCATGAAACCAGCTGGGAAAGTGGCATCAGTTCTGACTTTACCATCAACTTTAACATGTCTTTGCATCAAGATAGCTTTAACTTCACGACCGTTTAAGGCATATTTGAGACGGTTTCTTAAGAAAACAATCAATGGTAATGATTCTCTTAATTTATGTGGACCAGCAGATGGACGTGGAGCGTAAGTACCACTTAACTTGTCCAACATCCAGTGGGATGGGGCTGCTAAACGTTTTAGATGCTTCTTTGGACCTCTAGCCATTGTTGATAGATTGATATAGGTCTAATGTTATATGGGTTCTAACAAGAGCTTTGGTTATTCTAATAAAAAGAGTTCAGCTTTTTTTTTTCATACTATGGGCTACCATGAAAAAATCTGATTAGAAGTTCACAGTGAAGCGCGGAAACCAGCGCTTCGCAACCGGCCATTTTGGCCGCTGAAGCTATTTCCCCAATGGGAAATTGCGGTAGTGGACGCAGAACATCCAAACATTCTATGCTGCGAGCAGTCCACTTTAGGGCACAGCACACACAGAGATCATGTGATGTGACATCTAGGGCCACTCTTGATTCTCCTACAATTACTGAAAGCTAATATCTTTGAAATAAAATATAAAAAGTAAACCATATACTAACTGATATATAAGCATATTTAGACAAGCCATAGGTGGCCACAGTAACATGGTGAAACTAATCGACAGAGATTCAAATCTCGTCTAACCCATCCAACCTTTAATTAATAAAAACCACCAAATATATGGTACCCCATATTGAGCAAAAAACCAAACCGCACTATTAAAATAGTGATAATGAAAAATAATAATAAAAAAAAAAGACAGCTTTGATGATAACTTCGCTGTCTGACCTTGTGGTATAACCGTTCTTGAATAACCCTCCGCACAAATAGCTTGACTTGTTTGCACCAAATTTAATAATTTAACTAGAGACCCTTAGATAAACTTTCAGTTTTCTTCTTCATCAGAGAATGCTGCAGCTTCTAGCCTTAACCCAGATAACTTCTTGATTGGATTTCTATTCCGATTGAGTCAGTATTTGTTCAAGTTTATTGCTAAATATTAGCATTAGATACTTACTTGTAAAGATGCTTCATTTTGTGGTCTAACAATTTCTTGGAGGTTGGTGATAGATTCTCTTTCTTGTCAGATGGTGAGATATACTTCATCTTCCTGTTGTGTGTTAGTTCCATTTCTCATCGTATTATCAATTTAAGCACTTACTGTTGAGTGGCAAGCTCATGAACCCTGGCTTTTGCGACATTCTCCTTGCTGTCCAATATTGGATGTAGAGGTTGAACTGATTGATTTTGTGACATTTTCTCTTTGTTGATTGATATTGAATACACTCTTGTGAGAAAATCTTTGGTTATTGGGAAGGTAACTCAACAGATCTTTATAGAAGAACAGAGGTCAATTGCTTTAATTCGCTCACACATGTTGAAGGTCGTGGTTCGATAAGATTTGTGGCTTGAACATTTGAAGATTTGTATGCCCGTAATGATTTCCGGATTTGTGCAAAAGTAAACAAAGCCCTCGTATATGATAGCGACTCACGTGAATGAATGGTCGGAAATTGAAACTGATGATAAAGCATTGTAGGAAAAGTATCAGTAGTTGAAATGGATCAGAGCACCATTGAGATTTTGGAAAAGATAGAAGAATATCAATCATAAGACAGATGGAGCTAGAGTGGAAGGTATACTGGATATGAAATTACCCCTGTTACTTTCACTATGCTATCTTAACTTGTTTCATTCAATTTTAGCGTCAAACGATTACAAGATTATTGAAAGTTCATATACTAAACAACATTTATCACATTTGAAGAGCCAAACAAGGGAATTATTCTATCATGGCTGGAACTCTTATATGCAATTTGGATTTCCAGCGGATGAGGTAAGACCCATTTCGTGTCAACCTTATGGTAAAGATGGTGATGTGTTCAATATCCATAGAAATGATGTCTTGGGGAATTATTCCGTTACATTATTAGATACAGTCACCACGTTCGCAGTAATGGGTGATGTCGATAAATTTGTTGAATACATAGACATGATTAAGGAAATTGACTTCAATGTTGATTCTACTGTCCAAGTTTTCGAAACCGCAATTAGAGCATTAGGCTCACTATTATCAGCTCATCTTTATGCATTTGATAAATTCAAGATTCCAGCATATGATGGCTTCCTATTAAAGCAGGCTCAAGATTTGGGAGAAAGACTGCTACCGGCATATACTCATGATACAGGAATACCATTAGCAAGGGTAAATCTAAGGAGTGGGACTTCAGAACTACCTAAAAGATTAATTAAAGATACATGTACAGCTGGTGCTGCTAGTCCAGTTTTAGAATTGTCATTATTATCAATTCTTACGAACGATACAAGATTTGAACTTCATTCAAGAAATGCCTTTTTCAAATTATGGAATTCAAGAAGTAAATTGGATTTGATACCAATGAGTATTGATCCTATGAACGGTGTTTGGTTAGATGCAATCACAGGGATTGGTGCTTCAATTGATTCTTTTTATGAATATGCCTTCAAAGGTGCAGTTTTATTTGATGATGACGAATTGATGAATGTGTGGGAAAAATCTTATAAAGCTTTGTTAACACATTCAAAACTTGAATGGTTTTTCGGTAACGTTAATGTTGATAGTGGGTTATTAGTTAGTCCCTGGATCGATGCATTAAGCGCATTTTTTCCTGGGTTATTAGTTTTATCTGGTAATGTTCAAGATGCCATAAAAACACATACCCCGTTCATCAAGATTTGGAATCAATATCAAGGGATTCCTGAACGTTGGGATTTTTTACCCTCGGGACCGTCAACTAAATTATTTGGGTCTGGCGAAAATGATCCAATATCGTTGGAGTGGTATTTATTAAGACCAGAGTTTATCGAATCAACATATTATCTTTATAGGGCCACTAAGGATCCTATATATTTAAGAATTGGTGAACAAATTTTAAATGACTATATAAAAGAATTCAAAGTTGAATGTGGATTTGCTGGGTTTAGAGATGTTCGTACAAAGGAATTACAAGATCGTATGGAATCTTTTGTCTTAAGTGAAACATTCATGTATTTATATTTATTATTCGATGAAAATAATGAGATAAGTCTTAGTGACGAAATAATTTTCTCCACGGAGGGCCATCCGTTCTGGATACCCAAAAAAGTTTTAAATCAATATAAAACACATAAGGTGATTTTGCATAATGAACAAATAGAAAGACAAATAATGGAGGAACAGATTTTTCTGCTCAATGAGGAGGCTGCTGCTGAAGAGGCGTTACCAATGGGAGGCGATGATGACAATGGTACAACTTTGACTAATTATTCAAAAAGTTTCATTCACCATTTGTATGCTTCAATAAAGGAATGGTCTCAAGATAAACTTGCAAATATCTCCAGTTTTTCGAATGGAAGTGAATTAACTAAGCAAGTTTATCATCCAGGCTTAAGACAGACAGCAGATATTCACGTGGGTCCCATTTACCGCAAGACATCTGGAACTTGTGAGGTACCTTATCTGAGGAGTGACCTATTTTCTAATTTTGTTAGTGATCCTAATGCGTTTTTATTAGACTCTAAATTCCACGACCAATGGAAATATAAAGAAAGCTCCATTGAGTTATCCCCATATTTCTATGAAATATTTGCTCAACCTAATAGCACTTGTCATAGGGAACCAACATCTGGGTCTTTAGAATTTCTGATAGGAGATAGAAACGAGATTCCTAATGTTATTTTAGAGAAAGTCACTCGTTATGGGCATGGAGGGCCAATTGAAGATGTTTATTTGAGTTCCATATTGGGTTTAAGAATGAAGTTTGAGTTAATGACGATGAACACAATTGATAGTTTCAATCAAGATATTGATAGTGCGTTCATTCAAAAGTTCCCTTCGGATACCATCTACGATGCACAGGGGACATGCAAGATTGAAGATGAGATTCTTGCTAATAGTGTGCTGAGGGTTAGAGTTGTCAATGGTGTATTTATCGGCAAGCATTCTACTATTTATATAGGACATGAGAGCCTGAAGCACTCCTCGCTCGAGTCTCTCAGCGTCACACAACAGGGCCACATCAAGATCGATAATACAGTGGTCACAAACATGCGGGTAGTATGATGATGAACGTATAATGAACATATAATGGTACAATTCTTGTAGCTCTATTGTTGAAGTTTTGCTGACTGTGCGTTCCCGGACCGTTGATCGCGATCGACATTCATCCACAAAACAGTTAAAAAGCTGCCAACGAACAAGTTTGCGATGAGGTCTTGCGATGAGCTCTTATAGGGAAATTTCTACAAGACGTATTATATTCATTCAGTTCTGGTGGACCAGTGCGAGAGCCATTTAATAAGTCAAACTCACACCAGTGCTATTCCACTCATTTTACCATAGTTTTTGTTCTCAACGAGGCTTGTTTACTCATCCACGGATCTGACCATTTTACCAAGGGTTTGGTGTCAAGTGAAAAGACGAAACAAAATAGGGGCAACTTCGACAGCTACGTTAAAGTATCTTGATATATACAATACAATAGAGATCATAAGCTGAACATGATTTTGGATACTTATCTTGTCCCAATAACAGAATTTTCGATATCCGTTGCAGTCCCGTTAGTATTAACGTTGAAAACTCTTGAAATCACAAACGCACCATCATCAGCTGCAAATGAGGTGGCATACTCAACACACATTCTCAGATTCTGGCTCACATATTGGTTCTTATTATGCTTCATCCAATATATAGGCATCAATAATCATTTTAGATTTTGCTTTTCCGTTTTTTACATGTCACAAAATAGGGCCATTTTGCCATATCTTATTGAACTCTATGAGGCTACATTATTGCCGCACATATCCAACTTCTTATTGAAAATTTTAAATTTGCGTATGCATGAGGATGATATTGATGGATACACCAGAAAGTTGTTGGATCAAATCTGTTTCAATGAGAAAATATTTGATAAGGTTTTCTCACTAATCAAATTGGGGAACTCTTCAAGTTGGGCATTAGAAAGAACTTTTGCCAAACCTACGAACTCCAAAACTTCGTTCAGTCAACAAAGGAAATCAAGTCAAAGAGCAGTGAGTGGTGACAATTTACAAAGCTTATCGTCTCAAAACATTGTTCCGTTAGAGATTCAGAAACCAAGAGCAAGAAAGTCAAGTGTCACTAAAAATGTTAATACAGATAATTATAATAATAACGGTAATAATAATATTAGCAATGAACAGCAGAAGAAAGTCAAGAAAAGAAGTAATGATAATCTGAGGTCGAAATCCTCCTCAACATCATTGAACGGTCAGTCAATAAGAGCACCATCAAGGGGCGCATTGAATAGCCGACATGTTTCAAATGAAGACTATGAGCAAGTGGGCCAAATGGAAAACATTCCAACGATTGACGATATTGCATTTACGCAATCCATCTTGAACTCCAATGCAATCAATTCAACACCAGAAAGACAAGAAAAATCTGCAAGAGGATTAAAAGGTATCTTTAGTTGATCTTTGCCAAATTTGATAATTAGCTACAATTATTAATTTTATGACTTTTTACGATAAATTTTGACCAAGTTTTCATGTAGGAAACCAAGAAATATTTTGTTCAAAAAAACATAATCCCATGTTTAAAAAAGTAACTATATACAGAAAATCAAACAACCTAACCACATAGAGGATAGCTTTCAACTTGTAAGTTTTAATATTTGAATCCACCACTACCAGAGCTTGAACCACCAGTAGCCTTATAAGGATATTCAATATTTCTATCTTTTCTTTTCCAAATTTTTTTAATTTTTTTAGTACCAATATGCTCAACAAATTTGTCTTCACAGTGTTTCAGTTTGAACTCTTTTATGAAAACAGGATCCCATAATTCAGAAGCAATACCTAAATCTTTACAACATCTCATCAATGCATTACTTTTACAACCTTCAGTTGCAGTTGGAATCCCACCTCTCGTGAAATAATCCTGTTCACCTCGAACAATACTAACCATACGACCCAAACATATTAGAGCGTATTCTCTTGTGATTAAACTATCAGTAACAATAGTCGCTGATCTTGGGGCCATCCCCCACCCACCAGCACCAAACGCCTTGTTTAAAACTCTACGATATTTGATCTCTGGTAAGAAAATTAACCCGTCCGGTTTTATTTCAATATCATTTGGATCCAATGGTTTAGAAAGAACTTCTTGAGCGTGACTTGGGAAAGGAGCTAAACCTAAACCAAAATATGATGAAGACCAATTGATCTCATTAGACTCAACATCCATGATTTCTGGCTCATCGTCTAGCGTATGCTTAAATATGGACTTGATATTTTTTGGATTTTCAAGACCAGGTGTACCAGAACTAGTTCTTGATGAGGTGTAAGATGAAGAAGGGGAAGATGATGATGCTGATGATGGGCCTGCAATTGGCTCTATAAATTCATTTCTTTGGACATCTTTGTAAGTTTCAACCTCTGGAGCGGCACTTGGTGTGGCAGATCCAGCTGAAGTGGAGGGTGATAATTTTCTATGCCTAACAGCATGACTTGAAGTATTTGTAGTTGCTGGCTTTCTAACAAAAGATGAAGCATTTGCCTTTGAAATATGGATTCTCTTTATCAAGGAGGAATAGCCTCTGCAAGTAGTTGGTAGCATTATTTGTTCTCCTCAGCCAGCGCCAGATTCAATAGTAATATAGACGAGGACTCTTTCAAATCAGCAACGAATTATCAACTATAGGATACGTATGTAAATGTGAAAGCTCTTCTGTACCGAATTCTCGTGTCACATTTTTTGATATAAGTTTTGCTCTACTGATAATAGTTCGCGAATTTGTTTCGCGTATCGCCGATTACATAAGTGTTGACTAAGATGCAGCTATAGAGATTTTTAATAAATTTAGTGGGAATCTAAATACAGAAAGCTGTCCAGTTGCGGTTGACTTGGCCTAAAGAGGAATCAGAGCTTAAGAGGAATGTCACTGTTAAAGATTGTCGAGGCTGTCAACTCGTTTACTTATGGGGAGAAACCAAAAGATCTATATATCTTGTATTCACATGATGGTGAACAACAATTGGGCTATATTGTTCCAAATGTTGCCAGGGAGCTATCCAAATTCCCCCAAATATTCAATGTTGATAACCAATTGATGAAGGTTAATATTGATAGGGGTCTTGGTACCATTGAGAAGAGAAATGAAGGATTCAAAGAAGTTGCAAGCTCACTGAAAGATTCCGGGTTCATCAAAGGTTGGAGAAATGAACTATTTGTTATACACTATCCTGTGCATGAACCTTATGTCTATCTGGAGAGAGCCTTTAGCCCTCTGTTAGGAATAGTGATGTATGGGATCCATGTCAATTGTTATATTCCACCACACCTTTCAACCACAGGTGAAATTCAATTTTGGATCCCAAGAAGATCAAAGACAAAGAGTACTCATCCAGGAATGCTTGATAATACTGTTGGAGGTGGATTGGGCCATCCACATGGTGTTTTCGAAACACTGTTAAAAGAAAGTAATGAAGAGGCAGGATTCGAGGATGCTTTTGTTAAGGAAAAGGCCAAGGCAGTTGGTACAGTGTCATATACGTTTTGTGATACTCAGTTCAATTATGGATATGAACTGGGACTAGTCCAACCGGAGGTACAATATATATATGACATCGAATGTGATAGGTCTGTTATCCCTAAGCCAAACGATAATGAGGTGGAATGTTTCCATCTGATGTCGTTCAAAGAAGTATGGGATAATCTATTGGCAGATCAGTTCAAACCAAGTTGTGCCTTGGTCATCATTGATTTTCTCACCAGACATGGATTTGTCACTGCTGAAAACGAGCCAGACTATGTGGCCATCTTGGCAAAGCTTCATCGCCTTCCACCTTTCCCACTAAGATGAACTATAGAGTATTTAGCCAGATTAATGAAATAAATGAGAGTAACACTTCATTAGGCTTCCCGAAGCAGAAAGGTTACGGCACCCCGGGAAAGTCTTTTTAACACGTCAAAAAAAAAAACACTGTGGTGCGTGAATCGTTCCAGCTTTTTCAGTAACTGGCTACGTATAAACATCGTGAAGTTTGTTGATTCTGTCTCTTGTCGAGATTTTGTTGGTCAATCGCAAGTTAAAACTTTTAGGATTGGGATATAGTATACCGCACTAGTCTCAACTGCTCCTGTTGCTTCTATATTGGCGTTCTCCACCACAAATCACAGATACATCTTAGTACATTATGTCCAACCTAAGAAAGAGAACAGGGAAAGGTGTCTCTAAAAACTCACCGGTTGAAGCGTCCAAAGAAGAAGATGTTCTACTAGATTCTGTCAAGACTACTACAAAATCGGTTGAGCAACCAGTAAAAGAATGCGCGACGATTAATAGAATTGTATTAGCTGCAGTTACCATCCTTGCATTTATTACAAGGTTTTACAAAATTGATTATCCAGCTGAAGTGGTCTTCGATGAAGTTCATTTTGGGAAATTCGCCTCTTATTATCTTCAGCGCACATACTTCTTTGATCTCCATCCTCCTTTTGCCAAGTTGTTGATTGCCTTTGTTGGCTATTTAGTTGGTTATGATGGTTCTTTCAAATTCGATAACATTGGTGATTCTTATATCGAAAATAAGGTTCCTTATATTGCCTATCGTTCATTATCTGCTATCTTGGGTGCTGTTACAGTTCCAGTTGTGTACTTAACTCTGAAAGAACTGGATTACTCCATTGCCACCGCTGCTTTTGGCGCTTCTTTAGTGTTATTTGATAATGCTCATATTGGTGAAACAAGATTAATCTTATTAGATGCCACTTTAATTCTTTCTGTTGCCTTATCTATATATTCTTACATTAGATTCTATAAAGAACAAGCTAAAGAAGCGTATACTCAAAGCTGGTTTAGATGGTTGATTTTAACAGGTGTTTCTTTATCATGTGTTATTTCAACCAAATATGTTGGTGTTTTCACCTATATCACTATTGGGGTTGCTGTTGCAATTGATTTATGGTCTCTTTTAGATGTTAACTCAGGATTAACTATAAGACAATTCGTTAGACATTTTGTTGCTAGATTTTATGGTTTGATTGTCTTGCCCTTTATGATTTATTTGTACTGGTTCTATATTCATTTTGAGATTTTGACAAAATCAGGTCCAGGTGATGGATTTATGAGTTCTGAATTCCAAGAATCTTTGGGTGATTCTCCATTAGCAAAAGATGCTAAACAATTGGACTACTATGATGTTGTCACTTTCAAGCATAAGGCAACTTCTGCTCTATTACACTCACATGGTTATCGTTATCCACTACGTTATGAAGATGGTCGTGTTTCTTCTCAAGGCCAACAAGTTACTGCTTTCATTGGCGAGGATGTTAATAATCAATGGAAAATCTTACCAGCAGCAGACCTTCCAGAAGACAGCAGATTGAATAAACCAGTCCGTGTCGACGATATTGTTAGATTTTATCATGTGGGTACTGATTCCTACTTGTTAGCACACGATGTTGCTTCTCCATTGTATCCAACAAATGAAGAATTCACAACTGTTGATTATAACACTTCTATTTCTAGATATAATGAGACTTTATTCAAGTTACCAGCTGCTGATAAGGCTAACAAAGGTGCTGTCATCAAAACAAAGGCTTCTTTATTACGTGTTTTACATGTCGATACCACCGTTGCATTATGGACTCATGATGATGTTACATTGCCAGACTGGGCTTTCAATCAACTAGAGGTGAACGGTAATAAGAAGATTCCGGATAGTACAAACACTTGGTATTTTGAAGATATTGTTGGTTTAAATGACAGTCGTCAATTTTATGTTCCAAAACCTGTAAAGAAGGTTCCTTTCTTCAAAAAATGGTGGGAGTTGCAATTTACTATGTTCGAACAAAACAACAAGTTATCAAGTGAACATCCATTTGCTTCAGATCCAATTACATGGCCAGGTTCACTTTCCGGTGTTAGTTTCTGGACTAAAAATGAAACAAAGGAACAAATCTATTTCATTGGTAATTTATTTGGTTGGTGGCTAGAAGTTCTTGCATTGACTTCATTTGCTGGGTTCTTTGCTGCGGTTAAGATCGTGGGCCAAAGAAAAATTACAGTTTTAAAACCACTGCAAACAAAACAATTGTTCAACATAGGATTCCTATACATTGGTTATTTATCTCATTATGTGTTTTTCTTCTTAATGGTAAGACAAAAATTTTTGCATCATTATCTGCCAGCTCATCTTATTGCCGCCATTCTAACTGCTGCAATTTTGGAATTCTTAATTGGAAGAGGTAAAACCTTGAATATCACATTAGTGGTTTTAACAGTTGTGTTAATCTATTCATTTTACATCTTCGCTCCAATTACATATGGTAATGTTGGCCTAACTCCCGAACAAGTTAAATTCAGAGAGTTCTTGAACATCAAATTACATTTTTCCAAATGAAGCTCTTATAATTGAGATTCAAAATTGAACTATTCATGTGCGCCAATGATTGAAAAGAACGATATTCGCAAAGATAAACTTACATATACAGAATTGACTCGATGTGTATTTTGGCAATAGTTTTAAGGATCTTCTCCTTCGAAAATAAAATTAGTAGGCGTATGGAACTCTTCCTCACTTTCTGCAACACTTCTAGTAGATTCATCACCTTTACGCTCTGGTGTTTTCAGAAGTGTATCGGTTTTTGGAGCTGGTGTAGGTTCTGGTGATTTAGCTTCATATTCTCCCAAGTTACCTTGCTTATTATCATATGATTTAGCCAATTCAGTATGACGTTTGATTATATCGTCAGGAACATGAAAACCTCTTTCATCATTGATTTTATAGTCTGTCAATTTGGGCTCAACAGTTTTCACAAGAGCGGTAGCAGCAGCTAATATGTCCCTTCTGGCGACTTTTGCCTTTATGTTAGGTCCATTTGATTTGACCAATAGTAGATTTTTCTCATTAACAAATAAATGCTTTGTTTCAGGCGTCACATTTTTCAAATAAAGCTTCAAGTAGATTGAATTGAACGTATCGTCCAATTGTGAAGTAGAACCAAACCCATTATTCATTCTTCTGATCTCGCTAATTTCATAAAGTAATGTAAAAAGCTCTCTCTCATCCTCCGGAATTCCCTCTTTACGCCTCTCTGTTAAAAATTGCGAGGCTTGCATGAATTCAATATATACCAACTTTGGTACTTCTAGATCTGTATAACCTGTCTCAGTTCTAATGATTTCTTTCGTTAACAAACAGAGAGTAGAGCACGCGACCTCCCATGCTTCATTCAGGTTTATCATTCCTGCCCCATAACGGCGTAATTTTTTCGTGAATAATAACAATTTATGAAAATCAGCCAAAAAATCCATAAGCTTGATATAATATAGGATGTATGTATAAGTGTAGACGAAATGCTTTCCTGGTGCTTCAAATTCAGGCTTCCATATACTTATCAGGTTCTTATTCGAAGATTTTAGAATGATTAACGGTTCAATTTCTTGGTAAGCTTTCTCCAGGTCATTGAGATCACGATATATAGTTGAAATTTTATAGTGATGCTTATGGTGCCATTTCTTTTTATCAATGTGATTGATCTTCTTCAAAGCTAATATAACACGATTTTGGAACTGAAACTCAGAATCAGTAAGGACTTCAAGTTCACCAAAGAATGGGTGCACTTCTTGAAGATACTTCAAAGCTTGTGATTCTGATAGTTTTCTTTCTTTGAAGTATTTATATAGAAAAGACACCAGCAAGTAGTGCGGCTCAATGCCACTCTTAAAAGCCTTGCAGGACTGTAAGGTGGACTTGATGACTTTGGCAGCGGGATACCCCATCTTGTGCAGCACCCGGGCCATATAATAATGTGCTTGCCAATTAGACCCATCATTCTTCACGGCCATTTTAGAGATCTGCAACGCAACATTAAAGAATTGCTCTTTATAACTCTCAAATCGAATAGAGGAAGAAGTAGAAATACCGTTATTAGTCAACACTTTCCGTTGTGACTGACTGACGTAGCTTAGACCTGACATTGGCCTGGTCAAACTGTGGTATAGTTCCTGGGAGAAGAGCGGAAGCAGAAGGCCAATGAGTTCATCTTTCAAAGGGGCACCTTCAAGTTTTTGCCTAGCGCATATACTCAAAGCCATTGAATAACATAAAATAGCCTTTCTTTGAAGAGCAGCTGTAGTGATCTTCTTCTCGTGAACATTAAGTTTATCAGAAGTCCATATTAAGTCGTCCTCGACCTGAAGAGAAAAAGCTTGCCCAAACATGAACCAGGTCTCTGGCCTATTAGATCCGTAGAGTAAATCTGACTTTATCATCTTGTGAACATCTTCTAAATCCGATATTTTAGATTGCATAGATTTTTTCCGTATCTTGTATGAGTTCAGATTATTAACAGCCTGAAAGTAGAAAAGCCCCAAGTCTGCAACTACCTGTTCGTCCAGAAACGTTTTTTTTACCACAACATCCAAGGCCCCCAAATAGGCAGATCTAAAAATGGAAACACTGAGTTCTTCCTCAAGGTATCGATTTATAGCAAAGTCGTTCTTCTGGATAGTAGAAATTGTAAAATCAGGTTCTCCGATGGCATTGAAAAACTTGTCCAGGGCACTTTTTAAATCTGGCTTCAAAACTGAACCCAAGCTTTCTTTCTTTTTCGAAATCAAGTTTACCAAGCAAGTTGAAAATAGTATTGCAGTATCTTTGTCTAGCAACTCATCGTGGGTATAATGGTCGAAAGGTGTGAATCCTCCGCTGGATATTGTGATACCATAACGACAATCCAAATGTTGAAGTATATCACGCTCATAAATTTGTGGGTCAGCAGATTTCCACACACTTTGTGAAAACCTCAAGAACCGACCGGAGCAACCATCACATACTCTCAAAAACCCCAGTTGATTATGGATGACACTAAGGAAGTCATATTTTCCAGTCGATTGATAGCCTTTGTCGTTTTTCAGTCTTGAACCATTGGCACAGAAAAGAACAATAACGGATTTGACGACAATATCAAGAAATAATGCTTCTACCTTATCAGACAAATTAATGGAAGCATCGTTCATGTAATAGTTTTGAATCATGTAGTGAAAAAGAATCTTCAAAAAGTCAAGAATATGCTTGGACAAAAGTGAGGGAGATTCATTTAGTTTCCAGTCATGGTTTTCAATAATAGTGCAAAAACTTCCAATATACTCTGAGTAAAATGCAACCGTAGTCAGAAGAAGCTGATACCTTTGCAGATCCGGCTGTTTGGCATAAAAATCACCATTCAATTGATCAAGTAAGAGAGGTAAAGTAATGACCAGACCCTCTTGAAATTTCTCTATATTTGACAACGAAACGTATGACTGAAACATTATACGCCATAATTTTAGTTTAAGATCTAGAGAGCTCCCACTAATGAATTGCTCCATTGATTGTTCTTCTTCGGTGAGCAACTCTTTATTGGATGATAGTAATATAGTTTCCAGAATTTTATTTGCTTCAGAACTAGCACCTGATTCATCGTCTAATGTTCTAGCGAACGTAGTTAACACATTTAATTTATCACTTTGGTTCTTAATCATTTTGGAGTTTAAGGCAGGTATAGCATCGTAATTAGGGAATTCGATAGTTAAATATGGATGTTTGGATTCAAACTCATGATGCAGATTGGATAGTAGTTTTTTCAGATGCACCACAGAGACAAGTTGCCCATGTTGTAAGTAGAGCAACGTGCACCACCTGAATCTCACATTCAACAACTCATCATTATGTTGAGTCAAAATACCAGGCAACACTCTCCGCCACCTCTCAATCATTTCCTGGACTTGGTTAGCTATGGTCTCTAATTCAGTTATTTGCTTTTGGCTCTGTCCCTTGCCTTTTAGCCTCTGTTTAAGAGAAATCCAAAAATTAGTTAACACTTCAAAAGTCCCTACTCCTAATGCCAGTCCCTGGATATCTCCATCTGTTGAAACGTCCGGAAAGTATTCACTTTCTGTGGTCAAAATGATATTTTCAATAACTTTGTACAGCTCCTTATCGATATAATATCTGGTCAAAGGTATTTCTCCCTCAACAAATCCTATTAATGATATCAAGAGCAAAGTCCTGACATCGGAGTAGTGTGTTGGAGAACTGTTGACTTTGTTTATAAAATCCAAGGAGTGTTTGTCATCATACTCTTTGATCTCGATATCTGAGCTGATACTGGCATTCACAATATTTGTGTTTATAAGCTCACTTAAAGCCAGTCCATTCTGTCCCTTGTTTGAATCTAATGATAGGTAGCTCAGGTACCTGGAGTTCCAGTTCCTAACACAGAACATCAAATCTAAAAATGGCTTTTCCACCATCCCAGACTCATTGATAGCTTCCACGTTCAGGGTGCTCAAATCAAGGTCTTCGCTAGTTAAAAACTCTTGGATGTGGGCTAAAAAATCCTGGAATTGATCTGCCTTGCTTGTCAGATCTTCAGACTCTTCTGTTTGTTGACGAAATCGCTTACTCGATCTCTGGGGCTGTCCATCTATGTTATGTCTTTTATTACCAGCCTCCAAAGATGGTTCTGTATATGCATGAGTAAAGAGCTTCGGGGTAACATCATCTGTATTGGATGTATCCATTCTAGTATCCGCATTAAAATTTTCTTCAGTCTTCTCTTCATAAGTGTTAGACCTGGTAGAATTGGGTGTATGTGTTATATGCTTAATAGTGTCAGCTTGTGAATCCTCTTCAATCTGCTCTTGGTAGACATCACCGGTTTCCCCTCCTTCATGTTGATCAGATTCAACAGTCGTATCATCTCTCATCTCGGCTGTTTCCTCACCCTGATTTGTGATAGCAGGGGCCGGAATACTAGTTCCCTCGCTCAAACCCGTTTCTATGGCCTTATCAATGTTTTCACCTTTGTCTTCAAAAGTAAGCGCACAGCTAGAATCCCGTTTATCCTTAGGAATATCAATTTCTTGATTTTCTGGAGGATTGACAGATGGTGAATTTTCAGCTGACGATAGAGAAAACCGTATTATCTCAAATGATTGATCTTGTGTCCGGTAATTGTCTTTAACCCTACTGGTCTTTTGCTTTGAACGTGGTATCATATTTTGAATCTGAAGTGCAATGTTTCTCCAAGAGACGCTCTCTAAAGTCAGAACCTTCGTATGCCTTTGTAATGTCATGTCCTGCCTATTCTGTAGGTAGCTTTTAATCACCGTGAGAAACGTTAAGTCTTCCAAGCCTTGTTTTGAGAATGTGTTAAAGTTTTCGGTTTTCGAACCTCCAATTCTCTCCAAAAGATACGACTCAGCGTTCGAATAGAAAGAATAATTGGAGGAGTTAAGCTTTTTGGTTCTATGTGTGTACAAATCTTCCGTTTCATCTTTTGTTAATTCATATTCTATCAGAAATCGTGATAAACGGTCATTACCAAAAAATTGAAATAGGCTCAACAGCAAATTAATGACAATTGCATCCCCATCATTGTATTGTAATGATTCCACAAGATCATCCACTGAGTCAAACAACAGCTCTAGTGAAATTTCTGGCTTCAAATCAATTATTTGAGAACGAAGCTCATCAAAATGTAATAAACCTCTATTTCTATGTGCCAAATATCTTAATGTCCTTACTGTTGGAGACACAACGTTTATATCATTGGTTATCACTTCTATACCGAACAACTCATCGTAGTGTTTACTAGATTCTGCAAAAGAGCCAGCTTTCTGTTCCCTCAATGCTTTTTGGAAAACTTTGAACGCCTCCTCGATCTAAATTTTTTTTGGTGTCAGCTATTATTTCTCTTCAAAACAATCGAAGCTCAAACAACAAGTACATACCTGAAGCTCCCGAGTGTGCTCTTCAGCATCAAATGCAACATCCTCGGCACTCAAGTTTAGAGCTGTGAACGAAGACATCGAGATAAATCAGATGAATCAGCTTCTTTGCTCAATTGGTCGCTTTTAAATAGATTTCTTTAAACAATGCATATCCTTAATCAACGTTGAGAAATTAACGAATACATACAAGGGTCGGAAATATGATGCGGTAGGTGCACTACAACAAGATCATCAATTTAATTCTATTCAAAACGATGGATACTGGCCAGTTATAACTAATTAGAGATAAATACACAGCGAAGGGTACAAGCTGAGCCATATATGAAATTCATATCCTTTTCAAAAATTTCACGCTCGGACTCATTGAATGTGACAATTAAGAACCCGCCAGATCTCAAGTAAACTTCAATTGTCTTACCTTTGGAAAGTTTATCATTTCTTATGATTCTTCTTTTTCTAACGAGCTTCGAAGGGATTCGATAGAATGGCATGCATATTCCAGCTTTGAATTTTGCGTTGTTGTTGGTGTTTTCATAATACCTTCCGAATTCGGAGCTTAAAGCACTGTAATATAAATCTGAGCCAAATGAAAGATCAGACTCTTTGTACCCATATGACCCAAGGACCCTGGTCATAACTTGTTCATTATCGATTCTCACAAGTTTGTCAGCAAATTTAAAAGTCTCAGCCTCAATTTTATTTTCATTCGGGAAAAATTCTGACTTTATTTGATAATTTTGAGACACCCTGATTTCCACAACACATGCTAAATCAAATTTCAAATTGTTAGTTATGAGCTTCGATAGATGAGATGATGCTGTTTTGATATCACAGAGTTGAGACAACTGAACACAGAGCTTGGAGTTGATTAATGATTCATGTGAATTAGCAAAATCGTGTTTACTATATCTAAACGTATGATTCTGTGTATATGGGCTACCAGAACCATCTTTCTCATAAACAGCGGTAGAAGAATATCGAGCTCCTTGACTTGTCGGTCTTCCTATCAAGTTAATCAATGGAACAATGGATGTAGTATTTGAAGCATCACCTGGCGGAGGGGAGCAAAGAATTGCCATAACCTCTGCAGCTAGTTCCCTCAATGCTTCAATTTGCTTTCTTTCAAACTCCACTCGTGGGAATGAGTCAAATACGGAAAACGCTCCAATAACGACACCAAATTTTGTGACAAGTGGAACACCAGCATAGAATTTAATAAATGGGACACTCTTGACAAACGGGTTTCTAGCAGTTCTCCAGTCTTTAGAGGCATCCAATAAGACGAAATTCCCCGTTGAAAGAATGGTATGTGCATCTATAGACAACTTTCTTGGACATTCAGAGATATTCAAAGAGACTTGATATTTGACCACTTGCCTATTACCATCTATTAAAGAAATTGATGCTCCTTTTACATGGAATGCTTTCAATGCTTTGGAGATTAACTTATTGAATGCATCTCTATTTTTCCACTGTTCAGCGTTCAAAGATTTCTTGACAACCTTCTGCCTGGTAGATTCATTGTAATGCTCAGGAGGGCTGATCAAGTCAACTCCATCAAAACAAGAAGGGCATGGTACTTTTGAAAGGTTCCATTTGCCTTTACTGTAAGCATCTAAAAAGTGCGTCTTTGTCAATGGTACATTCATGACGGTGGAAGATGAAGGGTTGGGAAGACATGTTTGGAACTCAGTAACCTTCAAGCGCTTTGTGGATCTTTGCGTATAACTGTTAGCTTCTAAACACATCAACCAGCAAGAAAAAATATGGTATGGCCTTACGCCTCAAACGAGTCCGCATTGTTGGAAGGCATTGTAATCAGGAGCCAGTTCACAAGCTAGTCACTTCGCCAAGATATTGAGTGGAGCTTTAAAACCCTGGAGAAGTAATATCATATTATGCAACACACGTTTGGTTCTCTGATTGTGTTTTTTTTGAGTATTTTCTGGCACAATGCTTTTGTGGCAGACCAGATCTTCGGCTAGAGATGAATAAAGGGATGCAGTTGGGCGATGATCTTCAAAAGACGTCGAATTGAAGTGCCAATATATACTGTTCCAGTACGTTGTATCTCATTTGTACACAGGTCTCTTCTTCTACATCGAGATGAGTCTTTAGCATTTTGTTACAACAACAGATAATCAATATCTTAAACCAGCGTCTCTTGCTCAAAGACAAAACCTAAAAGCACGGAAGCTGTTGAGAGAGATGGGTATGCGTTAAGAATCGCACACCAAACCAAAATTCCAAAGTTCCAATTAGAATAGCCGAATTCATATTGCGCTACACATATCTCCAAATCATATTCATCCCACAAGAACCGCGAAACAACCAAAAAAAAAAAACCAACATGCCATTAATTGTACAAAAGTGTCTGCTTCTAAAGTAGTTGATAAGAGATTTTCAATTTTTACGATCAAGATGTACAACGTTATGTTTCGGCTTAAAGCTGGTGCTCAAGCTGGAAAGAGCCTGAGATCTAGAACCTTCTTTCAGGGATCTCTAGTCCTTGGTGCTTTAGCTTCTTCGGTATTCGCTTACAGACAGCACCAAAAATTCAATTCAATATCCTTAGATAACTCCAAAGAGAATCTTGAAAGTATAAATGTCGATAAGAGCGTTGACCCAGTACCATTATCATTAAGCTTGTCCACAAAGTATCAATTGTTAGCTCAGGGGACTAGGGCTGTCACTTTCTTGAAGTTCAGAGTCTATGTCCTGGGAATTTATGTCGCAGTTGATGATGTTTACAAGATCCCCCAAGTTATAAACTCAGAGTTTTTATCCCAGGCTTTTGCAGATACTGATAACTCTAAATCACACACAGAGAACACGGAGGCTGCTCTTCAAGAGCAATCGAAATCAAAACTTATAATATCAAACCTATTGGACAGTAACATTCGTCTAGTTGCTAGAATATGCCCAGTAAGAAATACCGATTTTAATCATTTGAAAGATGGGTTGGTCAAGTCTATTTTGGCAGCGAAAATACAAAGTGAGGAATTGGCGGAAGGGCTACAGCAATTAAGAGATGCTTTTACTCGTCGTGGATCGGTTCCTAAGAATAATAACCTCATCTTAGAGAGATTGTCCAGCGGCCAACTAGTTCTGTCATATGAGGACACCAAAGACAACAAGCTCACTGAGCTTGGTAGAGTTAGTAATCCAATAGTTAGTAAGATATTGTTTTTACAATATTTGAGCGGTGGATTAAGCAATGATACCAAGAACAGTGCAATTGAGAGAATATCACAGCTCGTTTAGATATAAACCCATCTATAGAAATTGACCGCCTGTATATAGCTAGCCTATTTATTGTATCAAAATACTACCATTTCTGTATTACTATTTACTGTAAATTATCGAAAATGCTTACGCCTTCCCAAGGTTGATGTTCATTAGAGGTTAACCAATTTGGAAAATCTTCTATTAGAATATAACAATACAAATGGTAACTAAATAAGTTTCTGGAACGGCTCGAACCACTCTATAACATTTGAACCACTCTGCTAGCTATGTAGTCTCGTCCTGCTCACTAGCAAAAAGCTACCAGTTTTGTCAGATATGAGAGGAGAATCTCTAGTTAAATAACCATCATCTATAACTTATAAAGAGAACACTAGCTACTTTGTGTTGAGAACCGTGACAAATATACCAACACAGCGCTTTAGAAGTCTTGGAATACAGCGCCCTAATAGTTTTCCTTGTTAGAAGTGCCTGCAGCGTTCGCTATTCATTATATCAAGACATGAAAATCACATTCATCAATGTGCTGCTATACTTAAAATACAGAGGAACTTCAATAATTTATTGATTAGATTAATTTAAATTAAAAATATCAGATACTAACATTGGACATAATGTCACCATTTTTTTTTTCATTTTGAAGCCTAGTCCATGTAAAAAACACCATACATAAGAACCTTCATGGGAAATGACCACGTTCAGGGCCGAAATAGCCTCTTTCACTGGCTGTGATATCATATAAAGAGGTCTGGCCTTCTCCTCCTTCAATTCCAAGAGCCGTAACATTATTACCCCACCAGTCAACATACTTAGGGTGATATTGGACACAGAAGAAGATGATAACTGCTGAAAATGCAACACCAGCATCGAATGCAGCTGATAAAACATAATTGTATTTCTCAAACCAAGCAAGATATCTTCTTTTGATAACACGCATGAATACAAATGATAAGTAAATAGCTGGGATAATATATGACAAGTTCAATGGAGCATATTGCAACATACCATTGATAACAACTGTTGGTTCGAAGTTTTTTGGTAAAGCCTTTGGTGCAAATCTTCTAACGGCAATGAAGAATACAGCTGCTAAAAACCAAATCAAGAAGGCATATTTCATAGTTGGATAAAGACCATCAAAGACTCTTTTTGGACCGATAACACCCCATAACACACTTGATGAATAGAATGTACGCTCATTTGCACAAGTAAACTTTTGCTTCTGTTTAGGTTCGCACATACCTTCAATATTAGCCATTGACCAATTCACAACACCTAAAAATACAAAAGCTTGAATAATAACACCAATGATCTGACCACGGAAAACAGCTCTGATTGGAATTCTAGTGTAGTGCGCCACTTTCTGAGTGGAAATGAAATTATCTGCTTGTCCATCAATATTATAACCAAGGGCTTTCAGCGTCATCATGGCAACACCATTACCTGGCAAAGCGTAACCAACAATTAATTCAACCAAAACATTTAAACCTTCTTGAATACCAGTGACCGAAAGTAATATACATAATGGGATCAAAAAGACAAAATTTATGCCAACAGTAAAGAAAATACCCCAGACAGGTGTCTTTGTTTCAGGATAAACTTCAACACAAATGATTGCAAGAACCA
This sequence comes from Hansenula sp. yHMH451, assembly GCA_030571095.1. Classification (NCBI taxonomy): domain Eukaryota; kingdom Fungi; phylum Ascomycota; class Saccharomycetes; order Phaffomycetales; family Wickerhamomycetaceae; genus Hansenula; species Hansenula sp. yHMH451. Next base: position 792,188 of record JAJLXE010000009.1, read on the forward strand.
ATGAAATGATCAGAATTGCCCAATAATAAGAGTCAGGGACTTCCTTATACTTAGCCATCATTTTAGAATGTGGATCATCATACTTAGCCAATGTTGAATCAGCGGCACCTGGCTTGACTGTTGAATTCTTTTTGAAAAACGAGCCAGACTTAATTGATGCAAATGTCTCCAGAGCATTATCCTTAATTAAGAGTATTGCAAACTTGATGGTGTCCCATTCCTTTTCAATATTATATAGGAACGCAAAGGGATAAAACATGAAAAAAGCACTATAAACGACAATGTTGGCTGCAGAATAAAATGGAGGTGAGTAGCTTTGATATTTTTCGTTGTCTAGTAAGCCCTGCGTTAAAACTTTTTGATATTGTTCTGCCTGGGTTTTTTTTTTTCGGGGCTCTTTTTTTTGCGTGGTGGCCGGGCCCTGTCCTCCTGCGGCTCGGCCGGTGGGCAGGGTGCAGCCTAGCCCGGTCCTCTTGCGGCTCGACCTTGATGGTGTCTTGATGGTGTCTT